>PQXN01000027.1:0-219157 GCA_004786275.1 Botryotinia convoluta | reverse complement strand
GGGGGGGGGGCTCAGAAGAGGAAAAGTGAAACATCGAGAAAGATTGCGGTCTTCTGAAAAGCAGCATTGAAACGATGCGTCAAGACGCCGGAGTTGGATTTGAAATACTTGATCTTCGAGATCATCCAGTTTTTGGCGAGTATCTCGGCCAGGATGTATGCGAGAGAGACATGGAAAGGAAACACGAACATGATCACTCACTAAGAGGATAACAAATCTTCGCTATAAGTCAACACCCTTGAACATGATGTTATTGTTTACAGACATTCGTATGATATGACCGAAAGATTAATTGGGCGTAACCGGAATCATACAATCAAGTTATACTGCGGCCTTATCTGTGATGTCTTACTTCAAGAAGCGTATGAAAACCGCATGGAGCGGATTGGAATTTAATGGGATTATAACAGGCCATACACCAACAGCCATATTTGCGTTGAATAGGGGTAGGTGTAATATACTTCGGATTCCGGGTCATTGCCGGTTATTGTCTACGGGTGGGGGCCCACGTAATCCCGAATTAAAATAGGCTATGATTCCACACTACATCTGGTACCTCCCAAGCCAACAATGGCCAGTACCAACACCAATGACGATTCCAGAAGGATGGATGGAATCATCTCCACTGACCCATCCTCCCAATACCATGGTTCTGGGCGCGTTGCAGATTCCGTGCATCGATTAATAGTGGAAACATGCGGTGAGAATTCAATCCTTGTGTTTTGCACATTTTGATCCTCCGCAAAGCAACCACATTGACCCCGAGTGGAACGTTGAAGATTTCTATCATCAAATTAAAGTTAAATTCCTTACAAGACTCGGGAATTGAATACCAGTCTGGTTACTTTGCATGCATGCCGAGATTATGGCGTTGGTCACCAACAGTCACTATATCGGCCTTGAGCAAGTGTAAGGGCTTCGAGATATAAATATTTGGATTTCCAAAGCCATAATCATGATAAAACTGTGTATCACTAAATAAGTGTCACTTCGAGAGCAAAATGGTTGTTCAAGTGGTCTCTGAACCTTCAAAGTTCGATCAATCGCGCTTCCTCAACGATATCCAAATCCTCTCAGCTGCGATCAACGCACCATATTCCGAGTCCACAACCAAAAAGGTTCTCTCTGTCTTCTCTGATTCATTCCATGACGGTGTTGTTCTATGGCGTGCAACAGACCGTCTGGGTGATGCTTTAAATTATCGCTTTTATTCCCGAAGACCCATAGATACTGTGACCATTGCCTCATTCGCCGGCCTTCTGTCTCCGGATGTCGTCAGTACCCTAGGGAAGTTGGTTACATCCTGGAGCTCGTTGTATGATGGCTTACCAGAAGAATCGTGTGATTTCGACGCCGAGAAGGGTTTGGTAAAAGCATGGGTATACATGAGAGGCATGAGACCACTCGGTGATATTCTGAGTGCCGAGGGCGTGCCAGAGAGCTTGAGCCAACATGAGGAGAGATTCAAGGCGCTGGAGTTGGAGAAGGTTCGGCATGTGGCGGTCGACTACCAAAAGGGAACTGTGAATTTATATTTTCGGGCCCAGGGGCCTATTTCTCTACAACAAGCTACTTCTTTCAACGAATTAGCTGGTGCAGAACCACCGAGTCAAACTCGATTCTTTGAAATGCAAGAATTCCTTAACGCAGTGGGGTATACATTCGCGGTCACAATCAAGGTTGATAGCGGAGAAATCGAGAGGGTAGGCTATTATGCATTGAAATTGCCAGATAGAGCAGCGAAGAAGTGGCCGGTGATCGATGCGCAGTTGGAAAAGTTTGTGCAATTTGCACCTAGTTATGATAGCGAAGAGATGAATGCCGTGGCGTGGAGTTTTGGAGGGACAAAGAGGTATGTCAAGTTCGAGAGGAGCTATTGTGGGGAACTGGTGCCCCTGATTAAAGGCTGGGGGACTACTTTGAGTTCATAATTAGTCTTTTTTTATTCAAGTGTGGAATAGTTCTATTTTTATCACTTTAGAATACTGTCATATAAGATTTTGGTTCTGAATACACAATCATTATTGTGATCAACCATGTAACCGATTTTCAGTCACGCTACGAGGTCAAATTGTAAGCAACGCACAGACCACTGTATGGTCCACCTGTGCATCTCGTATTGCAGGAACGAAATGGTGAACTTTCAATCCGAAACACTACGATCTCCCCTCCCGGCTTAGAGCTATTGGTCACCCGTTTCTCATTGTCTCTTCCTTCAATTGTTTCAATGATTCTTTTACATCTTTCTAGCGGCAGCCAATTCATATCTCCTCCCCAACACCATTTGCATTTGCGCAAATTTCTGGGCAGGCCCTGTTGCGTACTCGAAATCTTGTACGGAAGAGGCTATCTTGAATATCGTCCTGCCTAATCTCGAATCCAGAATTCCAGTGTCTGATCGACCTTGATTTGACGCACAAGCAATGATAGATACCCAATACAATATGCCTAACACGTCCCCCCAAGTTTCGTCAACATCCGTTCTTTCTATGGCGCAAATCATTGCCGATGTGAGGTACTCGTCGCTTGAAGGAAGAGGGGTGCAAGTTTCCATGGCTTGAAATATTATGAGGGTAGCAAGTCTACAGCATTCAAAAATCCAGTACTGGGATGTCAGATTTGAAGGACCCATTTTGAGAGTACCCGATTGTAAAGAGTGCAAAGCTGCAGATAAGCGGCTTTGGTAATTGGCATTATCGACCGTTTGCTCGTATCCCCCAATAATAAGGTCGATCAAATCCTTGGCGATGTATAGAACCTGGATTAGGGAGTCGTCGAATCCTTTCAACTGTCTGACAGACTCGAATGAACCAGATGGACAATATAACGGGGATGTAAATCGCCGACATTGAGGTTCATTCTCTTTCAATTGAATCAAAGAATTGCTGAAGCTCAGAGGAAGCTCTTCGGCCCTGATAGCCTTCACAATGATGTGACGCCTTATGTCTGCATTAATCACAAAATTGGTATTCGCATTAGGGTAGGTGGCTTACATCACTAGGTACTTTCGGATTGTTTGTCCAAAAGGATAAACTCCAAAGCTCTCCAATCCTCGTCTCTTGACCAACAATTCTACGCCGGTCATATGTGCCTCAACTTCCTCTGCATTGCGTTCAATTGCCTAAAATATCATCATTAGCCGTCCGATATTCCACCCCCGATACCCCTCACCTACCCAAATACCTGTTGAGAAATAGGCTATTGACGCTATTGTAGCATCGGACCATAATGCCCCTTCTTGAGCTAGTTTCTGACTAATTTGTGCAATGGCTGCATCTCTCAATCCCGTAGCCAGTTCATCATTTATCGTCCCTCGGACCGAGCATGAATAGGCATATATCATATAAATGATGCTTGTCGATAAGGCTTGTCCGGCAGCTTTTGGAAAATCAACCAATTTCTCGGGCCCTGGCGAACAAAATATCAAAGCTAAATCAATGTTTAGCTCTCGGCACAACCTTCATGATCATAGGCATCACAATCACCTCGGGAATCCATGACGCGACGCACCAAGTTGTTTAATTGTACTCACCTCTCGGGAGCATTTGAAAATTATATCAGGTGGCGGATGGGGTGCCGAGCTTAAAGGGTCGGGTCGAGCGGGCGCAAAAGCGAATAATGATGGAAGTCCCACTTGTGTGACTTCAAGTGAAGTGTCATGGCCGCATCCATATTGGTGATTATTGGTACCAGCTTCAGGAATTGGATAAAATGTATTACACGCGAATGATTTGACGTGCGATGAGCTTGATGGACCAAGATCAGACTTTGAAAAGCTGCAGACGCGTTCAACTGGCATAAGTTTCCTCGCGGCGATTTTTCGTTTAGCTTTCTGCTGTCGCTGCCTACTTCGAAAAGCAGACATCGCATGCGATCGTATCAAGCTTTGGGTTGTACGATCCTTTGCCCGACCAGAGACGAATTGTATAGCCATAGGTCCCTCTTCAGACGTCGAATCTCGCGCAGACATGTTGGACGATTCCTGTAAATCTTTCATGTTGCCAAGGCAGTTGTTGGCGCATGGATCATGATGTTCGAAACCTTTTGATTGATAACTTTCGCTATCAATAGTTCTGCAACTTTAGGTTCAAGGCGAGTTGAGATACGTTCTGAGGGATATGGGGCAGTATTTCAGCTCGAAATTACACCATCGACATCGGGATGAAAACAAAGATCAAGCATGGGATGATTATGCGCAAGTGCGGATGATACAGTCCCTTTCCATAAGAATAGCTAAACGCTGTTTTTTGTTCTCTTTTCTTGAAATTAGGCAATTTTAGTCTTATCTTAAGTTACAGTGTATCGATGGGGTATCATTCACCTTTCGCTGAGAGCATAAGATTGGGGGCTGCTGGACTTCAAGCTTGTTTCTTTCCATATTCAACGATTGACGGGTAACTCGGATTACTACCAGCGAATGACATTGTTATTCTTTGAACGCTGCTATCCCTAACATGATGATGTCAGCCGGCAGCCACTCTTCTATTCTGTTTGGTAGCTATACACTGGAGAATGCAACCCCGTTCAAAGTCATGCTAAGAGTGACAGTCAATAACGTAGGATGCGCCAACATCTAGATTTGTTCTCCTTACATCGGTAATCTGTTCCGCCAGTTGATTTCAATATTTCTTGACCAATATTTAAAACCAGTCGAACACATATGCTGCATCTATCTACAAAAATTAGCGTGCGTCGACGTCATGTGCGTTGCATCCGATTGCAAACTCCTTATGCCGCCAAAGGTAAAGATTATAGTACCGCTTCAATTAGTCGGCAGATGCGGAGGATTTAGCGGTTCCTAGCAGGGAGGATCGCACCCCTGAAAATCCTACAGACGCTATATTTAGCGATATATTACCACCCGAACTATCGATTTTTAAGATGACTTGGGAATTTTGAATCCAATTTTCTGGACTATCATTGTTAGTCGAGTTCACTCAGACGAGAACATTAAATACTAGATATGAGCATCTCTTTGGTAGAGACCGATTTAAGTCGCACTCTATGACGTTGCTGCTGGATTTCATGGATAGACCGATCTTCGTGATTGCGGATTGGACCTATTGTACCAAGTGATTTTTCTTCAATCCAGTCTTAGAGGGATTCATTCTGGTCGATTTGCGCAGGTAGCAACATTCGAGCATTCCAGCCATCGTGCCAACTCTCCTAGCTACATACGTTTTGTTTCGCACTTGTCTATAGTATAATCATACTCAGTTTCAAATAACCATCGCATGTCATATCATTACCTACCAATTGGGCCAAGACCACGTATTGTTATTCAATAAGAGATTGGGCATAAATAACGTACGCACAAATGCCTTGATACCATTCTATCCACAGATCCGATCTTACTTTAGATATTATTAAACCTGCCGCCCTATCATAGTAATGTACAAAGAGACTCCGCAACCAAAAAAAAAAGATCTATAAGAAAGCAAGAATCGTGATCAGTTCAAACCTCGATAATCAACCTATCTTCATTCCTCAATTCTCTCCACTTATTCGAAGCCTCGACGATTTCATGGCAGCCCTTCAACAAGAAGCCCCACTTCCTCGCAAACCCCTCTGTAATTTCCCATCCACTTGCATGCCACGGATCATTCCAGACCAGCATCCCTTTCTCATCCAAATCATTACAATCTTCAAATAGACCTCCACAGAGATCCCTACACAAATCACCTTCATCGATTTCATCGAAAGTAAGCATGGCATTGTTTCGCATTTTCGGACACGGAAGTACGTCTATCCATTGGGGGTGAGGAGTGCTGAGTTATAATGGGGTCGGAGAGAGAGAGAGGGTGGAATGGTGGAAGGGGCTGGGAACATGGGGGCGCTGAGAATGTTGCGGCACTCAGTGGCAGTGGTGTGAGGTAGGTTTAGAATGGACGAGTTCGTCATGCAAGCGCGGAGAACGTTGTATTGAATAAGTGTAAGAAGGTGATCCAGAGGCAGTGGGAATGTTAAACCTGGTACCTCTGAAGCTTGATTTATGTTTGCGAGCTGCTGCTCTAGAGGCTTTGCTGTGGATGCAGAGTTTTGAGCTGAAGTATCAAGCTGGGACTGTGGCTTCCTTATAACGAATTGGTCTTTCAGAGTGGACTTTGCTTCAAGTGCCTTGCGTCTTCCTGCGGCCAAGTCAGCTACGTTACTGCCGAATTCAAATATTCAAGAAATACTGAGAGACTCTGAGAAAGTTAGGGTTCAGAAAAGGTTTGTCCAAGAATGGCCATGGTATCTGGAGTGGTGATGGCCGACTACACTTCTTCTCTAATACAATTGAAATATTACTAGAAGTAGAAGATGAAAAGGGAGGGATGATCCGAAACTTCTGCGATTATGGAAGTCTTTTGATGGTTTACGCATGTAAAGCACAAGATTGAGCTGACAAGTTACATACTGAACGCTCTAATATTTAAACGATTTTGTCGCTTTCTCCTTTCCTTTGCATCTGTTGTACCAGTCCAGTCATCCTCGTCCTTCTTAGCCTGTGAGTTGCAATTAGCATTTTCAAAAATCAGGTGACGATAAAAAGAAAGAGATAGTATCTACCTCGGTCAGTTGATTCATTGGCTCTACTCTAAAAGAAAGGTTCTGCGTGGTATTCATGGTTTCTATTTGATGTGATTTTCAAACAATTGAAGCATGCTAAGCAGAAGATAAGCGGTTGAGACAATAAGAGTGATTTTCTGCAATCTGCTTACAGGTCTTGGATCAAAAGAGCGAACCTTTATATCAACAATTCCACCACCTTTGAAGAAGAGTTAAGGACGTCCCGGATGGAGGAATCATTATGCCAAAGGGGGGGGGGGCTGGCTGGTGGATAACAAGCTTTTGATTGGTTGATGCATCTTGCTTACACAAATTCACCCAAATACAGTTTAGCCTTCATCCACACGAGCCACCAAACGAGCCACTACACTTCATGGATCCCATCCTTTTCACAACGCTGCGGAAACGACATGTTCATCTCGATTCTGATATAACAGCTTTTCTCCCTCATCAAGGTGACCCAGTGGCATCCATGTGTGAGCCAGAGTTGGCCACTTAGTTATCGTCTACTAGTATTGTTTGGGAAACTAGCTTGTAAGCTGATGGCAGTAGCGATGCCATGCTCAGGACTCCCTAATTAAGGTTCAAATGTATAAGTATCGATCCCTTTCTCAAGTACAGAATCACTAATACCTCACTTGGTTCAATTGCAGCCGTATATCTGTACAATCATCTTTAAGTATTTCGTGCAAGTTGCACCAAAAACCCATTTCAGCCACTTCCAAGTCCTCATCCCCTTTATTTTCACTTTTATTACTACTACTCGAACTTTTACCTGCTTTATCTTTTGATAAAGTTGTCGGTATGGGCGGCATTAAAGATATTAATTTTGGGCCGGAGAGGGATATACCTACTCTCACGGACAAGGTTATCTTGGTCACTGGAGGTGAGGACCCTAAAAGCTACTCTAGTCATGATTGTTCACAAAAGCTAATGGTAATCAAAGGCACAGCAGGACTTGGAAGTAATACAGTCAAAGTCCTTGCGAAACACAACCCATCGCACATTTACTTCACGGGACGTAATGATAATGCGGCGTCAGCTCTCATAGAATCTATCAAGAAGAATATCCCATCAGCGGGCCTAACCTTTCTTCCTATCGATCTGTCTTCACTCTCATCAATCGCTGCCGGTATCAAAATGTTCAAGCATGATCGTCTTGATATCTTTATGGGCAATGCAGGTATCATGGCCGTGCCTGCTGCTCTCAGCAAAGACGGATACGAAATCCAGTTTGCAACAAATCATCTCGGCAATGCTGCCGTTCTCCATCATTTACTACCAATCATGCTCAAGACTGCTGAGCTCCCCTCCTCCGACGTACGAATTGTACTGAATACTTCCTTGGGGTGGAAGTTTCGTCCGAGTCAAGGCATCGTCTTTGACAAATTGAAAACAACCCAAGAGGATCTGACCTTTGGGACGTGGAGCCGCTCGGACAAAGCAAGGTAGCCAACATACTGTATGCAGCAGAGCTTGCTCGTCGTTATCCGCAGATAACGTCTGTAGCGATTCATCCAGGAGTCATCAATACAGGGCTAGTCTCGAACTTATCTTTTTGGCATAAATGGTTTGTCTATGTGACTAGTGTAAGCCAAACAATAACGGTTGAGCAAGGCATTATGAATCAGACGTGGGCTGCCGCGGGAGCAAAAAAGAAAGAGCTGGCCAATGGCGCATATTACATGCCGGTGGGTGTTGAGAGCAATTCAACGTTGGACACAACGGCTAAGGATCCAAATTTGGCAAAGCAATTGTGGGAATGGACCGAAAGAGCTTTGGGGAATTGACTGGAAATTTCTTTGGCATAAGGCTCATTTTAGAAATTTAGGAATCATATTAAGTATTGATTTTACCCATGATGGCACATATACCATTTCTTCTATTCCTGAAGTCGAGAGGTCTTTATTCATCTATTCGCTATAGTAATATACAGTAAAGGTATCTTCTATGTACCCTTCTATTTCGTAAGGCCACCCCCCACTTAATCATTCAAATATCCATCCATTCGTCCAAAAACGTGATTCCTCCGTTCAAATCATGCACTCACTCATCCACTCATGGAAACTTTTATTTTGTACGCCCCTCATGTCCGTATATCTGTACATCGTATTCCATTCGCCGTGGAACTGTGCTAAAGATTTTTGTGACCCATTATATTTTCGTGGCATCCATCTCGTCACTCATCAATACATTTTCGACACACGACTAATTCCTTAAGTCCTCCAAATCATCATCATCAGCTATCCACTTTACTTCTTGTGTCTATCAGCCTGTGCCTTTTCGTAATTGGAAATGAGCTCTTTTCTAGATGATGTATTAGCATGAGGTGTATTAAAATAACGGTAAGAATGTAAGAAAATACTTACTGTAACTGTCCTGGCGCAGGAGCATAATGACTAAATTCCATACCAAACTCCCCCTTTCCTTGAGTAGCTGCTCTCAATTGCGAACTAAATCCGAACATAGCATTCAAACTACAATCCGCAATAAGAGTGAAATCTTCTGGTCCAATCTCCGTATCACTGATGATAGCATTTCTCTTATTCAACAAACCAACAATGTTACCCTGGAACTCGTTGGGTGCTGTAATGGTAGTCTTCATGAGAGGCTCAAGAACTTGTGGTTTGCCTTCTTTGAAAGCTTTTCGGAAAGCTTGTTGAGTGGCATTCTTGAAAGCCATTTCAGAAGAATCTGTCATGTGGGTTGCACCATCGTTGACAACCATATGGGTACCGAGAACGGGGTGACCGAGAAGGGGTCCCTTTTCACAAGAGGCGAGGAATCCTTTTTCGCAAGCGAACAAGAATTTGTCAGAAATGGAACCTCCAGTGACTTCTTCCTTGAAAGTTGATGGAGCATAACCATTTGGACCAGGCTCAATAGGTTCCAAGAAACCAACGACACGAGCGTAATCACCAGCACCTCCAGTTTGTTTCTTGAGAGTGTGGTCGAATGCCACATGTTCAGTGATGGTCTCTCTGTAAGCGACTTGAGGTTTACCGGTTTCAACTTCGACCTTGTACTCTCTTCGCATTCTCTCCACGTAAATATCAAGATGCAATTCTCCCATGCCAGAGATGATGGTTTCCTGACTTTCGGCATCGACATGTACACGGAATGTTGGATCTTCACGTTGGAATCTGTTCATAGCCTTACTGAAGTTGGATCCATCTTTGGTTGTCTTTGGTTTGATAGACAAGGAAATGACAGGATCTGGTACGAACATAGAAGACATAGAGTATGGTAAACCACCGTCGGTAAATGTATCTCCAGAAGCACAATCAACTCCGAACACAGCACAGATTTCTCCAGCTCCAATTTCAGGAACTTCCTCCATCTCATTGGAATGCATGCGCACAATTCTAGGGATCTTGACTCTCTTATCGGTTCTAGCATTGAACACGTTCATGCCCTTTCTCAAGGATCCTTGGTAAACTCGAATATAGGTCAATTGACCATAATTACTTTCTTCAAGCTTAAAGGCCAAGCCGACGAATGGTAGTTCATTATAAGAGACAAGCTTCACGGGGGCTTCAGCTCTTCGCTTGTCAAGCGCCAAATTCTCGACCTCAGCAGGATTTGGTAGGTAATCGCAGACTGCATCAAGCATGGGCTGCACTGACTTGTCAGCCAAAGCACTTCCCATCAAGACAGGAGTGAATTTCAAATTGATGGTTGCCCGTCTGATAGCAGCCTTCATTTGCTCGATAGATGGAATTTTCTCATCCAAGAAAATCTCAGCAATTTCGTCATCGACATCGGCCAATGTTTCGATCAAGAGAGCTCTCTTCTCTTCGCACAATTTCTTGAGTTCCTCTGGGATTTCATCAGTCTCTCTGATGATTTCTCCCTTGGGCCCATCGTTGTAGATAGCCTTCATCCTAATCAAATCAACAACACCGTTGAAGCTGTCTTCTGAACCAATGGGGACTTGAAGTGCTGCTGCTGGGATTCGTAATTTTTGATTGATTTGCTCGACGGCCTTGAAAGGATTGGCACCCATTCTGTCCATCTTGTTAATAAAACTGATACGCGGAACATTGTATCTTCGCATTTGTCTGTCCACAGTAATCGTTTGACTTTGAACTCCACTGACAGCGCAAAGAATCATGACAGCTCCATCTAGTACTCGCAAAGCTCTCTCGACCTCAATTGTGAAATCAATATGTCCGGGGGTATCGATTAAATTTATATGATATTTCTCCTCCTTCCCATTCTCAACCTTCAACCAGTCGCAGAATGTAGCAGCAGACTGAATTGTAATACCTTTCTCTCTCTCCAATTCCATGGAATCCATCTTTGCGCCGACTGCATCCTTTCCTCGGACTTCGTGAATAGCATTGATTCTTCCAGTGTAAAAGAGAACTCGCTCTGTGGCGGTCGTTTTGCCACTGTCGATGTGTGCTGCGATACCAATGTTTCTGACCCTCCTCAATCGATCCCTCTCTGCGGCATTTAGATTGTTGACAATGGCTTCTTGGGTGAGGGCTGATGGATCTGCGGCAGCCTTTTCTAACACTGCTTGGGCAACACCAGCTCTAATAATTGGCGATTGAGAGAAATGTCTCTTTCCTCCCAATCTGGCACCGAGAATCGCATTTCTTGCTCCGAGCCCTTGCACAGGTGAATTCAAGCACAAAAATCTTGCTCTTGGGACACTCCCACGTAGCGCTCCAGCGCAAGCTTCCGTTGAAGCCACAGCGCGGGCTACTCTATGCATACTCATGGTTGCTACTGGATTGTGGTATCATTCATCCATTCGATAACAGGCGTAACTTTTTTTTATCGATTAAATATATCGGAGTAAGTTTAGCCGAGCCCGTTCACCATCATTTGACGATGAACTTGCTTTTCGAAAGCTATTGTAGACTTTCATTAGACACTTTAAAATTTCACATTGCCTAATGTATACAAAATTAGTACTCCTTGAAAGACGATTTAAAATCAAGGACTTCTGCATATCATTTCATTGGGGGGTTTTCTGAAGGAAGTGATATTCTGAGTCGCTTACATAATAGCTATCTATATTGAAAGCATGACAGCGCGTCAAACAATTATGCCTTTCGCGTTTCTTACAATCGCCACGAGTCGAGCATGGACATCGAGACATGGCATCGGAAACAACTCCAGAAAGGGACGAGAATGAGCATAAGTCTCTCAAATATTCTCTACTAGGCCCGTCTCTTACAAAATCTGGACAAGATTCTGTAGACCAGTCAAAGGTACGTGGCGACCGAAATATGTTTGTGGTCTCTCTAACTTTATCACCAGGTTTCCGAGATCATCTACAATGCTTCGAAGGGGTCCAAATATTTCAATCATGAGGAGGAAAGAGACAAGACCCTGACAGTAAAGATTGAACGAATTTTAGGAAAGAAGGCTGAATTGGAGAAGCTTGATTTAGCTCACGACCGTCGACGAGCAGACACTGCGATTGCAGAGCTCGAACTCACAAGAGATCTGACTCAAACAATCGTCCATATTGATTGCGACGCATTTTACGCTGCAGTAGAGGAGCTTGACCGTCCGGAATTGAAGAATGTTCCATTTTCTGTTGGGAAAGGAGTTGTCACAACATGCAATTACCACGCACGGCGATTTGGGGTCAGAAGTGCGATGGCGGGGTTTATAGCGAAGAAGTTGTGTCCACAACTAATTCAGGTTCCTCTGAATTTCGATAAATATACCGCAAAGGCACAAGAAGTCCGGGAAATTTTGGTAGACTATGATCCGAGGTTTGAGAGTGCTAGTATTGATGAGGCATATCTCAATATCACAGAGTACTGCCAAAAGAATGATATCGATCCGAAGGCTGCTGTTGAACAATTGAGGAGAGAGGTTCATGAGAGAACGAAGGTAACCATATCTGCTGGAATCGCAGCCAATGCTAAGATAGTGAGTATATTCTGCAAGTTTAGAAGTCAGCGGTATGACGGGCGAGGCGAGACGCTATTATCATCAACCCGTTGCTGTAGAATTTGGGAATGATTTTAGATATCAATATACTGACTAAATATGATTAGGCTAAAATATGCTCGAATTACAATAAGCCTGATGGTCAATATCGTGTTGCAAATAATCGAATTGAGATTATGAAATTTATGCGAGACCTTCCAACTCGTAAAGTTAACGGAATCGGACGAGTATTCGAAAGGGAACTAGGTGCCATAGGCGTCAACACATGCGGAGATATCTACAATGTGCGACACTATCTACCCAAACTGTTTGGAGAAAAGGCGTTCATTTTTCTAATGCAATGCTATCTTGGACTCGGGAGAACAGACGTCAAACCGGCCGAGGAGTATACGCGCAAGAGTGTTGGCACAGAAAGTACATTCAATGACACGAATGATGCTACAGAACTTCGAAGCAAACTTCGGCATACAGCTGAGGAGTTGGAAAAAGACATGCAACGAACACAGTTCAAAGGGCGAACTCTAGTTCTTAAAGTGAAACTAAAAACTTATGAGGTTCTTACAAGACAGGCGGCCCCACCAAAGGCTGTCTTCTCAGCCGACGATCTGTACAAATATTCTCTTCCTATGCTTGAGAAACTGGAGGCGGAGATGCCGGGTTTGACATTACGATTAATGGGGCTCCGGTGTACAAATTTAATCAGCATGAAAAAGCCCGACACAATGGCCTTTTTCGGATTTAGAAAACAAGACGCACAGGAGAATGATGTTGGCGAAAATGAACGCAAATCTACCTCTGCAATAAAACGAAAAGCATCGGATCTCCAAGACAATGACTCCGAGGAGCGATGGGAAGTTTGGCCCGAAGAACTCCTCTTCGAAGATGCCGAGCGTCAAGAACGAGAAGATGAATTCAAGAAAATAGAAAGTTTAAGCCAACTCGAAGAAAATAATCCACGGCGTCATCACGGAAAAGAAATTGTGCCGAATCCCAAACCGAAGGACGGTGTTGTGGTAGAAGAGGAATGGTGGGACTGTCCCGTTTGTCAGCGGCCGCAAGCGACAAATGAAAAGGAATTCAATGAGCATATTGATCTTTGTCTTTCGAGACAGATAATCAGAGACGTAGTTCAAGAGACGTCCATGGTATCCGAGACACCATCTGCATCCGGAAGTGGCCACAAATCTCAAATTGGTAGTTCAAGGAAAACTAAGGCAGGAGAGAAATCAAAGGATAAAGGAAATACTCCTAGTGATCCTAAACAGCGAAAATTGTGCTTCTGAAACGGTGTGTCACAACGAAGCAATGATTCGTTATGACGGGATTTGGCATTCGGGGGAGTTCATTTGATGGGCTTTTAGGATGAGCAGAGCATGTTCTTTTTTTTGCATAAATTTCAGATACCCAATAATATGTCGCGGTGCATCGGTGGCCTACCAGTAATAGTTACATCTTCAGTAGTACAATCCATCTAGAACTAAATTCACTAATCAATGACATCATACTAGCTTCCCACTTCTCGCTAGCTAATAATATAAAGGTCAAATCTACAAGTTAGACCATGGTTTATTAGCTTTGGGCTTCCAGCCTAGCAACTAGTAGTGCCTTGTGGGATATGTGAAAGTGCGTATTGTATCCTTGAGAATAACCCACAGAGCAGACTAATCCATTGGTATACAAAAAAATCTTTGAATGAACAAAGTAGAACACTCGCTCAAAGAGACAAAATGAGGCAACCATATGCGAGAATTGTGGTATAATTCATTGTTTACTGGAAATCGCAAACACTAGTCGTATTTTTCAACCCATCCCTATTCGCACTCCGATTCCTATTGCCATTTCCACATTCATCGTTTGTACTCCTCTTTTCTAGTTGTTGCAATCACATCGCATGCATACATGCTAAGTAACAACTCCCTCGCACTTAAAATCAAAAACTCCCTACAGCCCAGTCACAATAAATCGCCGTGAACCTAAGCACCTCCTTCTCTCTTAGCATATTCCTCCTCAATAGCTTCCTCGTATCTCTTCTCGGCACTCTCACTACCGCCTTCAATCGGACTCGTAGGATCCTCCATCAAAACACCCTTATTTACCAATTCTTCCGGTTGCGGACGATGACTTAATTTTTCGTTCAAACTATCCGCACGCATATGTTTCTCCAATTTTTTTTGTTGTGCTTGGATACCTGGCGCGGCGGTTGTGGAGGAGAGGATATTGCCTGATTTTCGTTGTTAGCTTTTATTTCGATCGACATGAAATGCGAAAAAAATATTTATGGTGGAAAGAGATACATACGTTCAACCAAATCCTCTTTAGTAGGACGATGTTCCAAATTCTTCTTCAAAATATCCGAAATTCTTTGTTGTTCGAGTGCATGTTGAGCACTTTGAATACCACTGTTTTGTTTACCCCGCAATTAGCATGTTGACGAGCAAACTGCCAGAACACGATAGCAGACTCTGGGACAATGGGGATGATGAATAGTAGATGGTAGAGAAATAGAAAAACATACGGTGCAGCATCTGTATCTAATAGAATATGTCTCTCCTTCAATTCATGAGCCGTAGGCCTATCGGCATACAACTTCTCTAAACTCTTTTGACGTTCGTGTTGTGCTGGTCTTACAACAGAACTTGTATCGACGAGGGGTTCTTGAGTTTGCTCCGACATTTTTGCGAATATAATGAATGAGCTTGTGAGTTGATGGTGAGTGGGTAGGATTCGAATTTATTGTTTCTATAGGTGTGCTAATGTTTGGTAAAGGGATATGTTTCGAGGGAGAATATAAAAGTAAATTTCGTTTGTCAAACTGGTTGCTACAGCAAAACGAAAAGAAGAAAAGAAAGAAACAAAAATCTTGAAATACGTATTAGTTAAATAGTTGAACCGCGTGATAGTGAATTGTCTAGAGTAGAGCCTTGTTTATTTGTAGGTAGCTTGGAAATACTAGGTACCCACCTACCTACCTAGGCATTATACCTGTACCCCAGCAACCAATGACGAAATTCAGGGTGGATGCGGGGCTCGGCCGCTAATGGAGAAGTGTGACACTACTCAGTTGGTCCCTGATTATCTTCTGCCCCTTCTAAGCCATCTTTACTTGTAGAAAGAAAATCTTATCAACTTTCTCAGTCTCGTCTCTCAGTCTCACATTTATTAAATTGTTATATCAAGGACTATCATATTTATTATATATGTATCAATGAAAGACCCTTTATATAACTATATACTACTTCGAAATTATATACAATTTATACAAACCAAGCGCTTACAGACCGAAATATAGCCAACCTTATGCCTTTATTAATTAGAGACGACTGGAAACGACGATGCTTTGTCGCCCCAGAAATCAAGACGAACAGTCTTAATACCAGTTTCCAAAGTTCCATCAAGCTCATCGACATAGTCATATGCAGCAGAGCCTTCAATAGCTAGCCTCTCATAGCAATCCGCATCACCCAACTGCCATTCTGGTAGCGTCTCTGAACAATCTTTGTACTTGAAAACATACTCATATGCTGTCACCTTTCCTTGCTTATCAACTTTCTTCTGGCGTTTGTACTTGTCACCCTCTAGGTCGATAGGTCTGTATCTCAATTTTTCCCAGTTTTTGTGATCCCTATGATCCTTCTGTTTCCTCGCTTCTTCTGCTTTCTTATCCAGCTGTTCAACTCTGAATCCCGTAGTTGGGTGAATATATTCATGTGTTTCGCCCAGTTTATTGCCTTTCTTATCAAGAGCAAAGCGACCTGGTGTGCGTGGTTTCGATCCATTGGCTTTATACGTGGTGGTGAAACTATCATTCAGATCTCCAACACCCCATGCGTGTCGTCGGTCCTCATAGTGAATGTTCTTTTCGTCAGTCAGAGGATGAGCAACTTTGGAAGCTGCCCATTTGCCATTTCGCCAAATCCATTGACCCCAACCCTCTTTCTCGCGCTCCTTTTCTCTGTCTAGGTGAACTTGGCGCTCGTTGTTCAGTTGCGCGAATTTTCCCTGGCGATCATAACCGTCTTCCTTTATGGTTTCCCTGTCAATCGACACATATTTTTCAATTTGGTCGAGCATCCATGCTAACGTAATGTTGGACATTTCTTCCATATTGTCCTTGTTCAATAGCGTATCACTTGATCCGCCACCAATGTGTATGTGGTAGCCAGGAAACCAGACTTGTTCCAGTACTTTCTCACCATCGCGTAGTGCTTTCTTCATCTTATTGTTTTCTTCCATCTTAACGACCTTTTCAGTAGCTTCGTCTCGAATTTTGGCCAGAGCTCTCAATTTTTCGAGGTTAGGTTCAGGACTAGAAACCATATCATACCACTCTACATTTGCATTATCAGATATAGTCCGTTGTGCCTCTATTTCAGTGTCTGTAAAATCCTCGGGCGTTTTGATGTAGTAAAGAGTAGGTGTGAATGCTTCGCGGCGTTCATCAAGGGCTAGCGCTTGAAATGCATGCTTGATGTCTGAGCCGTGAATTAGTTTCTCAATCAATGCATCTCTATCAGTAAAAGGACTTACTGGCTGAAAGTTCAACATTGTGCCATTCAGGCTTATCACCAATAGTCGTCCATTTGGGCAATTCCATCCCAAACACTTCTGGCAGCCCTAAAGCTCCGACAGTATCAAAGACTCCCACCACCTCTACTTCCATTGATTCTTCGGGGGCCCATTCACCATGAGCCTTTATATCCCAAACTAACCCCCCATCAGGCCGATCCTCCGGATCCGGTTGCGGGTCAGCAACTCTCCCTTCTCGCCAGTTATAGTACAGAGTACTGCCATAAAACCTTTTTCTGGACTCATCTTCCCCGGATTTCTTCTGCTTGTACAACTTCCACAAATCAGGAAATTGTTGAAGTTGCCTCTTCGAACAAATCTCAATATCCGAAATCAAACCCGCAATCGTCCTCGCCGTATACGCACCCCGAGAAAATCCAAAACACATAATCTTATCTCCCGGATTCCAATTCAGTACACAGAAATTGTACGCCTCAATCGCATTTCCTTCCAATCCCTGACCAATAGCTCCCTCAAGTCCAGGTCCTAGACCCGTGGATGTGGTTCCAACTCCAGAATCATACCAAACGACCTGTTGCCAGTTTTCTCCATCATTTGGATCTCAAGCGACGCTGTTGATGGCGCGACAGAGACGTGTTACGTTAGATGGACAATTCTCTTTTCCAGAGACGGCGGATTGCCAGGTTCCATCGCAGCAGATTATGATGCGTTTTCGAGCGGGCTTGATTCGGCAATCTGGAATAATACTTTTACTTATGAACGACATGTTTGAATAGGCAATCGATGCAGAACCATCATCAAAATTGGAGATGGTAGGAATCTCCTATTTATCTCCATTCCCACCCTCTGCACTAATCACAAAGCCACCTCGTTTACAACTCAGCCAGCTCCACGCCGCCACCAAAGTGACCAAACCACACAATTGAAATAAATTCCACTATCTTCCCCTCTGCACAAATCTATGGCGGTTCTAGCCCCATCCGTATCCCAAACCTAAATAATTGCACACGCCCACGCTACCATTCAGCTACTATTCTTTCAGCTGGACCCACTCTCCACTCTTCATCCCGCGTTCTAGCCCTTTTGATCAGTCTCCGTACCGTAGGTAGATTTTAGCACCTCGTACTTGCAGAAATTCTAAGCGTCGCCTCGCCAGTGTCGCCGGCGAGGAGCTGCTGATACGGATATCTAGAACCTAGGTAATGCGGGGAAGCTGAAATAAGCATATGGAAAGAGAAAGGGTAGAGTTCTAGATTTTATGGTTCTGTATATTCTCGGGTATGTGAATGGATGTTGAATAGATAAACATGTTGTACTGATAAGTAGGTTGGTACTTCGAGGTATAACTTTACACTTACATTTTCACAATTGTGCGAAATATATGATTCTACACGAGGGAAAGTTGAGTGAGGTGAGATTCGAAAGATGTTAATTTAGTACAGACCAAATGAACCAGATACCTTGAAGAATTCCCCATCTAAGACATAAAACTACGTACGCCTTTTGGCAAGCAAAAGAGTTTTTTTGAGGTTGTAACAGTAAGATAACTCTGGATTGGGACTTTGAAATGGTTTAACTTATGTCAATAGGGGGTTTGAATAGTTCTATTTAACTTTGATGCGCGGCTTATTTGACTCATTAAGCGCTACTCATAATGAAGACACAAGATTTTCATTATCATTTTTATTATTGGTACAGTTCTTAGGTATTCAACGGGAATCGAAGGTCTTTCTTTGTAGGTCTATAGTCGAACTGTTACTCCGTTTCTATTTCTCCTTCCATTCCACCATGTTATACATCTTTTCTGTCTAAGTCTTCGATATCTAATCGAATCTAATCTCCCCTCCTCTCTATCTCTCAAAACTCTTCGAACCGCAAACATTTTTTCTTCACCATCTCGCTGCCCCTGTTTCCTAATCATCCTCGCAATATTTCCTCACAACATCAATAATTCTCCTCCTCGTCACCTTCTTATCAAAAACCTGCGCATGATCCAACGTCCCAAACCATAAAACTTCTGCTCCTACTCCCTTCCACTCTCTATACTTCCACTCGTCTTCATCTTCTATATCCACTTTGTCTTCTCGCATTACTTCTCCATCTACGGGTCTTTCCACTTCTCCAGCTTCCGACTCGTCAATATCTATCAAAGGCGCGACATTTACATTCGAAGTACTCTTGACTGTCCCATTCCCATTTCCATTCGTAGCCCTCAGACTCGGCGTCGATCTACCGGATAAATTTCCACAGCTCAAGTACCTTCCCACTGTCTCCGTGTCCACAATCAAATCTCTTCCCGCCAAACTTGCCGTAACTTTCCTCCCCTCGAAATCCTCCTTCCATAGCACATTTTCATTCCAGAAGAATTTCCTTCCCAATGTATGACTGACTCCCGGATCCATGCTTGCGAAATAGTACAATTGGTATTCATTCGCATCTTTCGGGATTCGACGAGTGAAATTGAAAGCGACAGAAGGTAAATGCAGGCAGATGGAGACAGGATCTATGAGAACAATTGGGCCGATGCGCGGGGACAAAATTGGAGATTGCAGAAGGTGCGTAGTCACCACCGTGCCGTATGAGTGAGAAATTAGGACGAATTTCTGATTTGGCCCGAAATGTTGACTTATTATTTGGGATATTTCGAGAGCAGTTTCCTCGCGCGAGAGGGCAGAATGAGTGAGACGAAAACTAATGTTCATTATTTCGAGAGCAAGAATGCCAATATGATCGTCGGGTGTGCCGGTGGAGGCATTGAGTTCGTTAAGGAATCGGGTATAGGGATATAGACCGATGCCGATGCCATGGATGAAAACGACTGGGAGTTTGGTTTTCGAAGTGTGCGGTCGGTGCCAATACGATATATGCTGAGCAGGTGAATGGTGTGTAGTAAATAGACTCTGCGGGCGAACAGGAATGATGCTAAGGGATTGTTTGAGATTCGTGCGGTAAAAGTTGAAGCCATGATAACGCAGGGAACAGAATGTTAGGAAGTCAACAAATCCGACACACTGTGGTGATTAAAATTAGCATTTCCTATTGTCAACACATGAAGAATAAGAATACTTACACAATACCATATCAAACTCCTATGCGACATAACAACCTCATCCAATGTCAACCTCAAACACTTAGCATTGCCTCTTCCCTCCGGAATCTCCCTTCCTAGCTGCCTCTCTAAAATTCCAATGTATTCTTCCAACTCCTCATCATCATCCCCAGGCGGTCCACCACGATTAAAGAAAGCCCAAAGAAAGAACTCCTTTACATTCTCCTTCCTAATATCTCTGATATCCGCACCCAAAAACCATTTCTGCAAATACGCCTCCGGATCCGTAATATTGTCCGAACACCTCTGATATAAAATCGCCCTCTCTTCTCGCGAAGGTGCTGGTGGATGTATAGCTTCTTGTTGAAGCCAAATGCGATACGGCAGGAAGCAGAAGAGGAAGAAGAAAGATTCGGCCAGGAACACCAATTCCAAACCGCGCGAGACTCTGTAAAACTCATAATTCGTAAAGAAAGTAGTAGATGCGAGACTGAAACAATATGCTAAACTAACAAGTGGTATACTCTGCAGCGCAAAAATACAAATGCGGATAAAGACATACTCAGCCCATGAATTGTTAATCATGGTGGATTTGGAGTATCGAACACTTGGTGGAATACAAGTATCGAAAGAGAATATTGAAGGTTCGAATGGGAGGTCATGGAGGAATTCCTTAGGGCAACTCAACAAAATATGTCGAGGAGGATTGAACAGCTCAGAATTTATGGATATCGTCAAAGCTGTGCCGTTGGATCGTCCTTGTGTTGGGACATTCGACGATTCCTGCCTAGGTATTTTTTTTATTTGGCTCACATGTCAATAATACAGTTAAAGCAATGATGAATGTGAAGTGTGGCGCTTGTGGCGCTTGTGGCGCATTACGCATTCATGCATTTCACTATTTATATGCCTCTTGCGAAAAAAAGAATAGTAGAGAGATACATTGATAATGGGCTCATAACCTGTGTCAACCCATAACTTACAACTCCACGTATGCTGTCATTACGAAATGTAATCAAAGAGACCAAAGCTCAACATTCAAAATCTCAACAGTATGGATGAAACCCAGTCTCCGGTAAACTTTTTTTGTTCCTCGCCTTGACAACATCTGATGTTGAGTGAACGGAGTATAATATACGAGCAAGCAAGCGGGGTGAACGGGCAACGGCCATAAACTGTATCCGCTCGAGCCCTTCTCCGTCCTTTTCTATCCCATTTCCGCTCGCACCCCTGTAAAGGCTATTACAAGTACATACTTCGATGTGATGCCCTGACTCTTCTTTTCATTGCTAAGAGCTACTTTACTGATAATTTTGAAAAGCTTGTTTGGTTCTTGATTTCTAATTATGTATACCGATAGCTTCATGGGGACTTAGCTACCTTTCAGCGTGTCAGATATCTGCCATCTGAGATCATGACAACGAATGTCTAGGCACCATGAAGATATACCTAGTCAGCGAGTGTGTCTGTTAGTAGTGAGGCTGGCGGACTTTTTTGGCTGTTGGATTTGTTTTGGGAGGATGAAGAAGATAAAATAGTGAGAATACAAGGGGGAAGACGGATAGAGATGTCTTGACGAAGCGAAAATGAGGAATAAAAGATGGGCTTCATGAGGTTGAAGTCTTCTATTCTAAATCAAGGGCCGAAGACTAGGAAACAGTGTTGCTATCTTCGTATGATGTCATTTTAAGTGTAGAAAGAGAACTCAGTTCGTCGAGGAATCATTTTGCTTTATTATCTAGATACTAATGTATTACGATATCTATCTGTGACATTCGTTTATATATCTCAGCATCATGTCAATAGACTTCATGTACAAGCGCGAACATACTACTGACATTAATATCCCTATCTTTTCCACGTTCATTATTTCATTATATCATTGCCTCAATACAACCCCCTCATCTTCAACGGCGCACTAACTCCCGTGAAATTTCCCGTCTGCGTCGTATAATCACCTACCACACTCAAATTAGCAATTCTCCCCAACAAAAACTCCAAATGTCTATATCCTGCTCCAGGAGTATATTGAGGAATCTCGTGACCCGCCAAGTTAACCGTCGAGAACGTGAGTCCTCTCTCCGTATGCCAAGTTCCCTGGTATCCCGCGCCTGCAGTATCATATTGTGGAGGTGCGTTGGGAATGGCATCGTTCACAATAGAGAGAATGGTACCAAGGGATTCATGGTATGGGACGTAGAAGTTTTGGGTCGAAGAAGGAGCCTCTTGGAATCCTTGGAGACCGTTCCAGGTCATGTTTTGGATGGTGATTAGAGAACCGTTAGCGAAGAGGAGGAAATCAAGAAGTCCGTGGCCGATGAGGACATTGTTTGTGCGTTCGATGACGGAGGGGAGGGGACCAAGAGCAGAATCAATGGATTTATCTCCATGTGGGAATAAATTGGGTCCACCAGCGCAGATGTAGTAATCAACATCGACTGGTGCATGGAGAGCTTCTTTGACATCTGTACGGTTGAAGTAGTTGTTGGGACCTCCGCCTAGAGATGGAAATCCGAGTTCATCCCATAAGAATGGACAGAAATCTGTAAGATGGTAGATATTGAAACATGGGTTGACATAGTAGACTGCATTATAAATGTCATCGTAAAGGTCACAACCATATTCTCCTGAACTTGGAGCTGTTGGGATTGGTCCTGCTGGAGGGAATACTGATGCGTATTCGAGGAAGTCAGTGTAACCGCAAGACTTTGCTCGTGCAGTAATGTTTGCAATGTAAGTATCGTTGAGGTTGAGGACGTTCTGATAGTACAGAGCTGCAGCTGTAACAGGGGCCGAACCCATTGTATCGAAATCGTTGATCGATGGATCATTGATCTGGCATCTAGTTAGCACACAACATGGCCATTGATTCATTTTCATGGCTACACACCTGGATACCCTTCAAATTGTAGTATGTGGTATCGTTGCGGTCCAAGAAGTTACTAGCAATGTATGGAATATATTGCCCAGCATAACTCTCGCCAGTGATATAAACCTTATAGCCTTGCATGCTAAAGGTATCAATGAAATTCTTCCAGAATGCGGCAAATTGGTTTCCAACATCGATCTCATCGTCAACAAGGATATCTCCAGGTGAGTATCCAGTGCTGACGGGTTGATCGATCCAGATCATATTGGTCAAGTTGGTCCATGAATATGGATTTGGAATAGGTGCATATGTGCCAGATTGCCAACTGAAAGGTCCGTTTTCTTGAAACAGTCCGTCAAGGGATGAACACCCTGGCTAGAGACATATTTAGTAATGTCTTTTAGGATAGGAGATGAAGATCTTGGGTATATAAACTTACACCGCCATTTAACCATATTGTGATCTCCTTTTCAGCCAAAGGGTTCTCGGATGGGAAAAACCAAAACCACAATCGATTTGTGTCGCTAGCATTGGTGCTAATAGGTAAAGTTCCGGCATATGATTCACCAAGATCGAAGTCGATCTCGGGTAATCCGGTTCCATTGACGGCAAAAGCTAGAATTGAAATCAATACACGTTCTGGTCATGCAACACCCTTCTAGGAAAATTTGTGGCATGAACTGGAAATTGACTTACAAGCTGTTGAATTTGTCAAATATTTCGAGATCGATCTTGGCCTCACCGCAGGTTGCCTGGGGAGAACTTTCTTTGGCTGTGCTCTTTTTGCATATTTTGCATGGGCTTCGTGATGTGGCAAAATAGCTACCACTGAAGTAACAGAGGCAGCAAGCAAAACTGCTAGGAAATTCAAGCCACGCATCTTGTCGATATCAGCGAAAATGCAGAAGAACTTGAGAATCACACAACAAGAGATTATAAGAGAAATGAGCGAAGGGATACGGACATATTTATGTATTTGACCATGCACAATACGGGTGCCGAGGGTACCTTCAGCAGCAGAGATAGCTTGTTGACCAACACCAGATTTTTCTTCGCTTTTGTAAATTGTCATTCAGATCATGTATGTCATCATCCATTATACCTTGATAGTACACTGCTACCATATCTACCATGTATGTCAATTACCCTAAACGGCAGATAGCTACCCATAGAAAAAAAGAGTGATTGGCCTCCTCATCCGATTAACGTCTCTACTATTTCAATTTACCTAAATAATTATCAATTCTCTCGCGATAGATTTTCACGCCTTCTTAACTAAGTAAGTGTTGATCCGAGGTAGTGAGGGGTGAATCAGTGGGGGACCTGATTTAAGCTCGAAAAGGAAGCTAGAAAAGGGCTCGCGTGCCGCTACGCTCAAACCTTCCAAGTTCCCACATAGATAAGCGAATCTTGGCTCTAGAACCAACCACTTGGCAAGGATATATCGCATGGACCTGGCATACCGGAAGAACTCAACCAAGCTTTTATCGATGGTCAGAGTACATCTGCTTCCTTGCTAGCTAGTGTCTGAATATGAGTCGTCATAATCGTATATGCCTTCTTGATCACAATCAGCGATATGATGTCTAAAACTAGACGGGAATGCAAAGCGATGAGAATCCTTGCTAGCTGGAACAAAGGATAAAAATCAAACTTCATGTAGTATTCGTGACTGATCGCTAGAAAGCGATAAAAATGTGAAACCTATCTATGTTTTTACATCAAACTCTACATACTGACAATCTTACTATATGATGGGTATCAATAGTACGTATCGGAGACCTTTCAAGACTGCTAGGCTCAGATTTACATTATAAAACTCCTGGTCAGAATCTTTTCATGCATAACATCAAAGAAGACGATGAACAGCCTCTATGGCTGCACCAGTCGCCTCGCCTTCGACAGTATGTTCTTCCGGATTAGCTGAATGACAAGTTAGCTTAACTTAAAATATGGTTTTGTTACCGCGAAGATTTCCACGATCGAATATTTCACTTACGATAAAAGAAAGCGGCCACTGCGATAATAATGTAAACAATCACGCATAGAGCTCCTTCTAGATAATTACTCTTTTGGTCTCGTAAGAAATTTCCTACGACCAAAATAGCTAGGATCAGGACAACGATATCAAACATCTCAAAGTTGAGATCCAACCCCTTATTCAAACCCCAGGAAATGATGACAACCAAAGGACCGTTAAATAATGCTGTTTGAATCGTTGCGCCTAGAACATGAGATAACGCGAAGTTCATCTGATTGTCGTAAGCCTCGTCTACCGCAGAAAGATGCTCGGCAGCTTTTTCAACTAGAGGAACAAGGATAAGGCCCATAAATGCATCAGAAATATTATGTTCTTCAACAATTGTTGGTATCTGTTCGACCAAACTGATGGCAATGAGAGTCACTAGAGCAATTGAGACTGCAAGAGCAATAACACACTCAGTGAAGGTAAGCTTGTCTTTTTGCAAATCCCTATGGCGATCCTCGTCCTTTTGTTCATCCGCTTCTAGAATAGCATCGTATATGCTGTGATGAGTTCGCATCTGGAAAAAGACGTAAGTGGCATAAGCAATTGTAAGAAGTACGGATGTGATGCGAGATATGTTGAGGACTTTTTCTGTAATAACCGCCTCTGTGAGTTCCGCGGAGGTTTTCAATGACAAGGCCGTTGCAAATGCCGAGGGTATAATGAGGCCAAGTCCACTGTTGTAAAGTCAGCGATACGTAAGTTGTCTATAAGAAAGTCTCTTACGCCGTCAACAACAGTCCACTTCCAACTTCACTAACAGCTTCGTCGAATTCCTGCTCTAAAATGTGATTCAGCAACAGAAACCAAAGGATACAAGACATTAAGCCTACCGTCTCGTGTCAGACCACCAACAAAGAAGCACATCCCTAAACATAATAGTAAGGTAGCTAGCATTGAACCTAAAATCGCAGCTTGAATGACCCCATATTCATCTCTGTTTGAGCAGGTTAGTGATTGTAAACATAGGATAAGATGGTACTTCCTGACCTTGTCAGAAGGACTATGAAAAGAATCATCTCCACAAGACTTCCAAGTGTAGTTTCCAACAATATGCCAAACACCTTTGGTAGTTTCCTCGCCAGCTCCTGTCCGGCGAAGCCAATTAAATTCGCACAGGGCACCATCGCGATGTAATTGAGGATAAAAACCACCAGATGGAGGTCTGGCCTAGCATATCGAACGGCGAGTGCTGCAGGCACAACAGGCCAGAGAATGTTGACAAGTCGAGAAGCATCACTGGTCGAAGTCCAGCATATCTTGAAGAAATGGAAAGGGTGTATACCACGTCTACCACTTTCTCCGTCAGGCTGAATACCCTTTGTAACTTTGTAACCCTTATGATTGACTCTATGTGTAGGTAGCATGTGGTGCAGAGTTTCTGATAAGTTATGATGTGCGGTCGTCGAACGTCCGGTACTAGTTTCGACTGAAACCTCCGCAACGTGGCCGTGGCCGCGGCCGTGGACTTGCGGTGGTGAAGCCATTTCGATATCTTCCTTTGGCGCCGTCGAACTACTGGTTGTATGGTGTTTGCGTCTATGAGCTGGTCGGGCTGTTCGAGCCATGATGGGAGATTTAGATATGGAAGGTGGACGTAATGACTTAGAAATTGCAGGTCGTCGTTGCCGTCTTTCGTTCTCTGTAAGAGGTTGTTATGATTTTCTTGATTGTTCGTTCGTTCCTGCGAAATTAATTGGGTCCAGACCTCAAAAGACACGACGCGCTATTCACTATTCAAAAAACAGGATTCTGGCGGTGAAATCGAAGTAAAATAAGATTGCAGCGTGAATAATCCCTCAAAAATTAGGAGAGACAATTCAAGGCATTTTTGACACCACAGCTGCCAAGCACCCAGCCGACAAGCTTGGCGACAGCAATTTGAACAAACCGGCTTTTGAGAAAAGATGAGTTATTACTTCTGCTAAGATACAACCAGGCCTTTTAACCGTTGAAACACGGAGCCGCCGGAATAGAGATGAGTGAGCCAGCAATGATTCTCTCAACCATCGGGCTACTCGTCCAAGCAATTTGCTGTCATTCTCCAATTCCAATTGAAGAAATGGCGATGTGCGCCGAGCTATACACTGTAACCATGACACCCCAAAGCAGTGACCACGAGTATAAATACCTTAGAGTTGAGGTGATGAGAATAAATAACTCCAATCATTTACAAAGCTTGAAAATGAAGGGATTAAATACAAACAGTATAGCATAAATTGGTCGAACTCCTGTGTGAAAAGGTGGTGAATTTTTTTAAAGGGGAATTAGGTGAGAAAGTGTAGATGGAGGGGTTGACATTTATTTATATGTTCTTGGGTGAAGTGAAGGGTCCTTCGCTTGGCTATGCTTAACTATCATGCTGAACTATGCTTGACATCTT
Source organism: Botryotinia convoluta (assembly GCA_004786275.1). Lineage (NCBI taxonomy): Eukaryota > Fungi > Ascomycota > Leotiomycetes > Helotiales > Sclerotiniaceae > Botryotinia > Botryotinia convoluta. Next base: position 191,832 of record PQXN01000027.1, on the reverse strand, counting down.
TTTCGGACCTTTCTTTTCTTAATTTCTTGACATTCATCATTCCAAGAGTTTTATTAGTAAATATCCGTAAATATCCGTAAATAGTCGTGTTAGATTCGAATTGTCCAACAGTCCAAGAAATAATGGTGTCTCCGCCCCTCGAATAATTACCAAATATTATGAATCTGTTTGAACTTAGTGGACTAATGACTTCCGGTTTATCCGATCTTACTACCTCTGTAGGGCTTAGATAGGTATCCAGAAGGATCTATCGAATTTCCGAGCATTGACACAATAATTTGGTATGTTGTTGAGCAAGGTGGTATAGATTCGAGAAGATATAAATGAATTGTATGTATGCTTAGCTTATTATTGTGATATGATTGAACAATTCGAATAACTCCTGAATGGTATAAAAACAATGTATTACTCCTGGAATATCCTCATCTCAGAATGAACCGTCGATGAGATTCCTTCCAACCTTGAACGCCAAACCCTCCTAGATATGCCCACTCCCAAGGAAGGTATCGTCACCAATCGTCACCAGCATTCCCCCCTATAACACCCCTTCTTATGGAGCATATTTCGCTGGGTCATGTTTTGAGATAACGTACCAGGCATCTATGAGATTCATAAGTATATCAGCAAATACATAGCACAAGACATGGACATGAACTTACGGATAACACCTGGAATCCAACCAAGGATGGTCAAGCAGATATTGATAAGAAAGTCAACTCCACATGCAGTCTTCAAGAAGACGGCCAAAGGAGGAATGAAGATTGCAACAATGTATGCAAATACGTCCGCCTGTAGAAATGAAAATCGTTAGAAAGATTTCGATAATTCCTAACATGAGATAAGAGAAAGTATACTTACAGAAGATGATGCAGCCATTATTATGTCTTTAGTATTGAAATTGGGCGGGATTGATTGATCTTTGAGCGGATATTGGAGATGATATTTGGATTGATGAATGTACGAAAGTGTTCGATGTAGTTGATTCTTATAATTAAGAGTATTAATATCTATGGAGTAAATGAAAACGCCTTCGTTATATACTTTTTCTCTCTCCCCAACAAAGACAATACTCCAAATCTTGGCAAGACCGGTCGCATGGATGATAGACTAAACTCTATTATTTGGAGTCAAGATGACGTAGATTTACTATGGCTGAGTGTGGCTAAGGTAGTGCCGCTTTCTGTAAAGTTCCAGGATCATCTCCATGAATGTCCTAATGATATCCTTAGACTCGAGAGCATACTGTTTTATAGCAGCGCCAATATATGCACAGTCACAGCCACAAATATGGGGAGAAATTCGGCATTGACATCCGAACTCTCTACTTTTGGAGAACTCATGATGTTCAAAAACACCAGGATTCTATTCATATCACATCACATCACATAACATCGTATCGTATGAAATCAAGGTTACAACAATGCCGGAAGATCAAGCCGCGTATACGGATACGAATAGGGAAGATCAAGATTCAGTTCCTAACAAGCATATTTCCAACATCAATACCGCAGACTCGACGATTTCATCTACAAACTTAAACTCGCCGTCTACTTCCCCGTCGCCACATAGCAAACCCTGTACTATATGTCACACACCTCGCGATGTACTGATACGATGTCAAATTGATGAAACGAAAAAATGGCATTTCGTATGTACGGGTAAATGTTGGAAGGATGTCAGTGGAGGGAAAGTAGATGGCGATGGCAAGCATCCAGAGTATAGATATGGAGGAATGTGGAAGAACAAACATAAGGCGGTTAGTGCAAAGATTAAGGGCAAAGCGAAATATAGAAATAGGAGGAAGGATGTTGGGAAGTCGGAGGGCAATGTGAAAAATGGAGAAGGCAAAAATGAAGTTTGAACTTCGGAGGAACAGATAATTTTGAAAGGGACTATCAATCATATTCAGAAGGATCAATTGAGCGAAGACTCCAAGGGTGCAAGATATCTCGGGACAGTTTTTGATTCTGAGGGAAATATGATCAATAACAGAGAACTCACCGTTCACACGATTGAAGAATAATCGCGATATGCAGCGAGGAAGTCCATAACCAGTAGACGTGTAAATGGATTCTGCCAGGTAGTCATTGAATCACGTTACATCTGTCATCATCGAAATCGACATAAACATATAGTACGAGATGGAAGAAACGCATACAGAAGTTCATATAAAAGTCCTTGAGATCACCAGCGATCAAATTACCCATGTCAACTTCCATAAATCTATAGAATCTCACAAAGCCTTTCAGCTTAGGAAGTTCATCGCATAAACTTACACCTACAATACAAGCGAAACCACTCCCAACTCTCCAATATATATCCAACTACGCGACAAACCAACAAGCACCCACACGTCTCGATGGCGCAGCGGTAGAATTCATCATTCTCGAGAGTGTTGTCCGCCTTTCTACTTAGCATTGTCAGGGCTTCGATCGGACAGTGACATGATCGGATATATGAATTATCGAAAGGATAACATATCCGATTATGGGTCATTGGGGTTAAAGAGCGTCGCGCTCTTAAGCTTTTGCTGTTTTGGTGGTTGGGAGGAAGTACGGGTATTTCTTTGAGAGGCTTCATTGTTATGAAGAATCTTCTTGGGGTATTGGGGTATGTGATATTTTTGGAGGAGGGGTATTGACTTTTAAGTGGAGCATGGTGGATGGAGTAATGAGTTGAGATGAGAGTTGAGGGAGAGTATAAGGTGAGAGTGAAGTGTGAGTTGAGATGAGAGTTGAGGGAGAGTATAAGGTGAGAGTGAAGTGTGAGTTGGTTGGTTGTGATGGCTATTATTCACTTGCAGTGTTATTGAATCCGTAACCAGGTACTGAGCCCAAAAGCCTTGCAGGTGAGTCTTGTAACTTCTTTTATCTACAATCATCATGTACAATCATCATGTACAATCACCATGTATCCAAATTTCTTATGCAAGTTTTCCGTCTTCCAACTCCTCCACCTCTTGTTCTCTTCAAATTGGCCCTTGACAATCAAGCAAGCCTGTTCAACTTTGAGATCTTACACCAGTACCATGTATCATGTATCTGTTCATCACAAGCCAGCGGATGTCTGACTTGAAAATTAACCGTAGTCTCATGTTTTGAGAGTTTCTGCAATGGATCTGGGTCCGATTTAGGTTACAGAAGTGCACATGAACATAATTCTACAATTCACTAGTTTTTTTTTCTCCTCTTGAGCTTTGAATCTTCATCTTCATTCCTAATTTTGCTAAACCTTCGTTCACTAACCCTCTACTCTTCCCTCTACCCCGTCACTCGAGCACTCCGCTCCCCTCTCCGCATTTACTCACGCATCATCCTCGTCCACCACCTCCTCCTCGATTTTTTTCCCCTCATTCTTCCCCTCCCTCCCTATCTCTCTCATTTTCTCCCTTTGCCTTTCCCTCTCACTCTCACCTGCAACTCCCACCTCCTTCCCCACCTCCCCACCCCCCTTACTCACCTCCCTCACCGCTTTGTCCCTCACCATCTTCTCCCCCATCTTTTTCTTCTCAACCCTACCCTTAATCTTCTCTGATCTTCGCATACGAGAATCCAAAGGAGGATTTGTCTCAGATGGGGATGTCAATGGCGATACGAAGTCTCCTTTGCGACCTATTCTGCTTGCGACTGGGAGGTTGAAGGTTGATTTTTTTTGGATGCTGTGGTATATGTTTTATATATATTTGATGGGTGTGATGGAAGGAATGGAAGGGCTGGATGGGTTTGAGAAAGCTGTGCATTGAGGGAGGAAATGGGAGATATATAAGCATAATTTTATTTGGAGCTAGAAGCTCTGAGAATTCAATGTCTGTAGTTGGTACAGACTATCGAATTTGATTTGCGTTTACGTTTCTACTGCCTTTGTTATGTTTGTTACAGACAGAAACTCACAATCTTTATCCTAAGTTTCAGATTCCCAGGATAGCTCGAACAAGGCGTTGAGAAAAAGCCATTGTCTCGCCCGTGTTACCATAGAGAACTGCCTGGTCTTTGATAGAAAATGTTTCATAAATCGTTGTGAGTCTTCCAAACTTCTATGTTCAAAATAATAAACCTTCCAACTGAAAGATAGCCAATCGCTGCTCCATCCCTGACATTCCTCATAATTAGTAGATGGTTTAGTTTAACGTCAATTTCGGACTTCAGTAGCAACCCCAAGACTAATAACATCCAGCGCTATGTCAAGTGCATATCTTCAAATTTCCCCATGGTAACTTATCCAACAACTTGGTATCTTCCGCTGAAGCAATGAATAAAAATGCTTTTCTCTCATGCCATAAATCTTCCTCAGACATCCATCAACAACCCAGTGTCTCTCCACTCTTCCATAATCTCCTCCCTATCACTCCCCTAATCTACCACTCAAACATAGCACTCTCCCACGCCTCAACTTCATTACCTGGATACGGTTCTGGCCCAAAATAGTCCGCATTGTTAATTGGCTTCTCCGCCTGCCTTCTCAGATCATTCTCATATTCCCATTTTTTAGACGCGAAACTCCCCGGAGGACATCCCGGACAATCGCAAAAGAATCCGTAGTTTTGATACAAATGAGTGGGTACATTCGCATAAGAAATTGTGATTTCTTGACCTTTTGTTATATCATTGAGGGTTGTGAATACCATCTTATTGATATCTTTACGAAACCCATAAGTGCAATTGCAGAAACCAGGACAGGCGTGATTGAAACGAGAAGAATTTAGGAAAATCCCAGATTTGCCGCCGGGTACATGGAAACTATGGACATGTCAAGTCAGTGATGCAATCATCTCGCAGGTGTTAAGCTGGGCTATATATAGCTTTGATAGTTGAGGCAGATACACATACCGATTAGTCTGAAAAATCGCAAGAACCTTGTGAGCAGCAAGACCCTGCCAATAATGCAATTTCAGATAAGCAGCTTGTTTTTCCGCTGTCAATTGTTCAAAGTTGTAGTAGATTTGCACCATTGTAGATAAGAACAAAGATTCCTCGGAATGAATCATAGTTTCAGACTCAATATCCACTTTGGCAAAACAACCTAGACCGCCCTTTGGGGAAGTTTTGACTTCGTAGAACTCGTTCTCAAATATTGGCGCTTTCTCTGGAGGAGGAGAAGGAGGGAGCAGTATAGATGGCGACAATTTGGAACAAGCAGGCAGATCAGCTGCCTTTGATGAGGTAGACTTTGGTTCAACTACTAATTTTAAATCGGGCAGTGTAACTACCATTGGTGGCGTCAGGCACGGTGGGGCCAACAACGATGATTCAGAGACAGGAAAGACCAGGGAAGATGTGATCGAGCTTTCTCGGGTCGACACTGGAGAGTCCAAGGAAGATGGGGACATTGGCTTCAAGGGAGAAGCTGGCGGTGTTAAGAGTCCCACCAGTTCTCCCTTGCTCCCATCGAACCTTTTTTCTTTGGCTGGGGATACACATCTGTAACTCTGCAATAAAAGCGCTGGTTAATGGAGATTGTGGTACAAGGCAAACTATAAGTTCCTTACCTTTCCAGTTTTCCACGTCATAGCTATTCTGAACCATTCTTCAAAATGGCTGGCCTCTGCCAGTGGGAGTGTGTGAGGGGCGGTGACATCCATCGATGAGTAAAGTTGGATGAGTTGGATATGTGTGTTTCCGTCCGTAAAGATGAGTGGTTGATTAGCTTTTCGATTTGGAGGGGGAAGAGGATGGACAGTATAGAGTCTTCTGAAAATAAATATTGATTGATATGATAGCTAATTGAATGGTCGATTCAAGGTGGAGAAATGAGGGAGGAGAAATGGTGAATATTCGCAGCTTTATTTTTGGTGTAATTTCTGGTCAGGAAGGATTCCTATGCCTACCTACCCAATAGCGAAATTAGGGGCGTTTTATAAGTTCAAGCTAAGGATTCTTTCTACGATTGCGTTGAGAATAAAATATCCGGAAGTTATTCTTGCTGCTGAATTCATCAGTTGCTGCTCATAAAGTTGAGCCGCGGAAGAAAAGAGCTTATATTCACGTCCAGAGACAGCAGTAATTTCTCGTTGCTGAAAATTCTAGATACAAGAGTGTATCTACCCTAGTTTAGGAGGGAACACTTTGTCTCTTTATGAAGGAAAGTATGGCTGCAGAATCATGTTCTGACAAAGATAGTTATCAGCATGTTTGACAACAAACACACGCAAGAAAAAGTAAAAGCAAAAACTGCAACAAATAACAAGCATCATTGACAATTGCACAGAAAGCACATTTGAAAAGTTAAAACACACCTACAAAGCAGAAAGTGACGCAAAGAAATTACAGGACTCTCCCATGCTGGAAATATGGGAAGTTTGCCGTTTGTTGTTGCAGGAAAAGAAAGTCCTCTGTCGGAAGCCGAACTTTATGTAGGTCGTTGAAACGCTAGTAAACGGGCAAGTACATAGCCGATTGATTCATTTGCATCAAAATCACTCACGTTTAGAATGACATTCTCCAACATCTCGATTACTAAAATGGCTAGGCGATGAAGGAGTGTTTGCAAGCAGGCAACGCATCCAGAAGTTATGTTCTCAGATGTGACGGTTAGGTTTATCATACAGAATGAGAACTTGAATGCCGAAGTTTAAATGAACACGTTTTCAATGGACAACGCTAGAGCATCTCTTGATTGGGCCAGAGCCCTAAGATAGAAGATCACAGATACATACTAGTAAAGGTTGAAGCAATAATAATTGGTCATTTAGATCTCCCAATTCACTCTAATAGCTGCATAGAGCTACCTCTGCCGTTGCAAGTGCATGACAAATGTGAATGACCTAACCACTATTATTTAGGCAACTAAATTCACCAATTTTGCCATCTTTCGGCAGTTCCACTCTGAACGGCGGGTCGCTGATGTTGTCAGCAAGAGTCATTGTTAAAATACGCATTACTAACCTCAGCAATCCTATCAATCCACTTCAATACATGCGGGAATGCATTCATATCTTCCTTCGTGATTGCACCCGAGAAGTCCCATGCATTCACCCATGCTGGAAGACATTGTCAACTAAGGCCCCATAAAGATTATCGAGACAACTTACGCCAAGTTCCAATATCTGCAACGGAATATTTTCCTTTCCCATTACCAGCCAAGTAATCACGAGGCTCACTAGTATATTTACCTGACAAGCGAATCTCGAGCACCCCAAAAACGCGCAGGGTCTCGTTCTTGAATCTCTCTAGAGCTTCTATATATCCATCGGTATTAGTCAAATGCTGTGCATAAAGTTGAAGAATAGCTACTAACCTGGATTCTTCGCGCTTGCAATCTTGGAAAAGTAGTTCGTTTGGCCTTGGTACTACAAATTGAAGTCATTAGTAATGCTAAAACATCATGACTTTAGATGGAATTTCTAGAGAACGTGGAGAGTTTAGGAACCCTCCATAGAATAGTAATGGTATATGACGTCTCTATGCTCGGACTCACCGGGGCGCCCTATCAAACTGTTAGCCGGGCAATATTTCAGGGCAACGAAGACCTTACACTACCATGCCAGAAGAACAGCCATTGAAGGCACTCATTTCTCTCCAACTCGTCCTTGAATCCAAAAATATCCTTGCTATCGAACTCTTTCAAGAGATAAAGCAGTTCTGCACTGGTCTCCATAACAGGAAATGGAGGAGTCTTAGTGTTATCAATCAAGATGGGAATTCGACCTGCAAGATACTAAGCATCGAACTCCCACACAACTTTCTATCATAACATACCATTCGGGTTCAACTTCAAGAACCAGTCTTTCTTTTGCTCATTAGTTGAGATATTAATGAGAGTGTGAGTGTCTAAATTAGTTAGCAAGACTCTATACGCTTGATTCCAGATGGCACTCATTACATTCGGTGCCATATGCCGCCTTCAACTCCTCGAGCATAATCTGAACTTTTTTGCCATTGGGAGTTGACATTGTTACAAGATGAAGTCCCTTCATTATGTCAGTCGGCTGTATAGTTTGGCAGGTAAGCCGATAGTAACTAACCTTCGCATTTTTGACTTCATCTGGGGTACCTTCAAGATAGAAATTGGAAGACATTTTGGAATTGTCCTTGATAATACTCTGAATAATTGAAATAGACTCGAGATCTTTGAGATTTGAATTTGAATTTGAAATGTGAACTTTGATAGAGGATAAAGAGGTGAAGTGAAGTGAAGTGAAGTGAAGTGAAGGATACAAACAAAGTATGAGTAGTGGGGGATGCGCCTATGCGGGGATATCTCACCAACGTCATTGACTTTTAGTCTAGAACGACAAGTGTTTACTTCATCACGGTTACACAACTGGACTAAATGTCTGATTCTGACAAATGCTATGGTTTACCCACCTACCTAGGTATAGACAAATGACTTGATTTGACAGTCAGATGAACATAACCTGGAGAGGGAAATGAGCCGGCGAGGCGGCAAAATAGGGAGAATTTGGCTCGCATGGCATGGCTCAAAATATGTGTAATTCATATTTCAATGTACCATTTCTTGTACGTGTGTGGATATGAGGAAGTTCTCGGATTCATTCAATATTCCTCATATACTCATCCGAACTACCTAGTATGGACATCGATGAAATATTTAGGTCGCCAACCAATGACTGGTCTGTTATGTTATATCTTGTATTTCTCAAGATCGTCACATTGACGATCGTATCACATCCAGAAATTAACAGTCAAGAAGTCGATAGAAATTCCGGAGGGAGCTAATTTGTCTTTCAACCAGGTGCGAACTTTCTTAGAGGTCTGAAAAGAGTTGTAAAAAACGGTGAGCTTAAGATAAGGTTATCCATGGATCCTACAAACCCCCACTTTCTGTCATCCTTGGTTAGCCGTTGCTATGGTTATAGTATGTTGAAGTTGTCGCGCATCGATCAAATAGCAATAAAATGAAGCCTCCAAAATAAGTTTCCAGTTCCAGGTTGTGATTGTGATAGAGGATTGATCAGGCTGTTTGTGTGGCTCATCAATAGTATCAAAAAACTTCCTCTTCGGCATTGACAGACTCTTTTCACCGATTTTCTTGGCTACACAATCATCCAAAAGAGATCATTCTCATTCTTACCCAACAACATAGTATCACACAGATGAATCAACCAATTGACCCATTCCAATACAAGGAATTGAAACATGGCCTAGATGAGATCCGGTTACTACGAATTCTTCCCTCAATTTCGAAGGATGATGTTGTTTGTTGTCGGTTTATTCACACAGCTTTGCACAGAGCTCCTAATTATCGAGCACTTTCGTATACTTGGGGGGCCAAAATTTTCTCAGAGTCAATAATTGTCAACGGAAAACGCCTTTCCGCATCCAAAAATCTCATTGGAGCTTTGAGGAGATTACGTTCTCAAAGAGAAAATGACGAAAGCTTTCTGTGGGTTGATGCCATCTGTATTGACCAGAACAATGTACCAGAGCGAAATAATCAAATAGCTAAGATGAGAACCATTTTTCAAAACGCACAGTCTGTACCTGTTTGGATTGGTTCCGAGAAGGACAATAGTTCTTTGGCAATCCGACTGGCCAAAAAAATGAGCAAGGCTACAGGGAATCAAGTGATAAAAATGCTCCATGACCCGTCAACACAGGATCATTTGATGGCTTTAGTAACTCTTTTTCGTCGGCAATATTGGTGGAGGATATGGGTCATTCAAGAAGTTGCCTGTGCCAAAGAAGCAATTGTCCTTTGCAGGGACGAGAGTATACCTATAAAGGAGCTTTGTGACACCTGCGATATACTGGAAAGAGAAGAACACTTACTGTTATCTATCTACTTGAAATCACCATCATTTGTACGAACTCTCACCACTGGGGGACCAAAGAGCTTGCAAGTATCAAGAGATCAGGTTCCTGATGCGGTCAGCTCTCCTCTTTTGAGCGTTTGCTTTCCCACAAGAGTAAGAAGTCGTCAGATCCAAAAGATAAAGTGTACGCGCTGGTAGGGATATCAAACTCACGGGAATCCTTTGGTAAAATTGATTATTCATTGTCAATACGACGGGTATATACGCACACTGCGAGACATATAATTCAGGATTCTCGAAGACAGGATGTTATATGTGTCAACCAAAGAAACCAAACAGCGCCCGACAATGACGGTCTTCCTTCATGGGTACCGAACTGGACAAGGCCTCCCCAAAGCCGCCAGCCTACAATAATTGGACTCCAACATAGCAAACCCCAGTTCATGGCTTCCGGTGACAGTTATGCTGATGTACAATTTCTTCAAGATGGATATGTTTTGAGAACTACTGGTGTCATTTTAGGGAGAGTCCAAAAAACCGGCTTGTCCTTCAGAAGAGAATTAAACTCTAGAGATAACAATGGTAGGGGTCTGAAAGTTCTACAAGAATGGTGGAGTATCGTTGTCTCTAAGAGAAACCCCTCCCTACGAGAGCAAGGAGCATTCTGTAGAACGATCTCTTGTGGCAATTGGACCTTCAACGATCACACCGAATACTCTATTCGAATGAAGGCCCTTGCGACAACATTGTCGGAACAAATACCCCAGCTTAGTTTTCCATTATCTTCTGTCTCAACGACTGGGGGAACTCTCGATGAGAATGAACGATTAGCACTTCTTATCTCCGCTTGTTGGACGATGAATAGACGCCGCTTCATCGTTTCCGACACTGGAATTATTGGACTTGGACCATGGAACTGCTACAAAAATGATTTGATCTGCATTCTTCCAGGTTGTAGATTTCCTGTCATATTGAGAAAGACTGACAATCACTACATTCTTGTGGGAGAGGCGTATATTGATGGCTTCATGTATGGAGAAGGGATTCGAGGAGTAAAAAACGGACTATACGATCTGGAAACATTCGAAATTCATTGATGGTAAATTGGGTATTCCAAATCACTGTTAATGAGTCATGTGAACATCAATGAAAAGTCAATGGCAGGAGGTCGAATATGTTACGAAACACTCAGACCCGCCATTCTGAAGGGATAAATGCCCAACCACCAAACATACGATGAACTACCCATCATTCAATATTACTCCCTTCAAACACGCACTCTATTACTCCCCATAATACACAGATGATAGCCAAGCATCTGAGTCGTGAACTCGATATATTGTGGTGGCTGGGTAACATTCGAAGTTTGAGGTCATCAATGCCGTTCAACTCTTACTACTAAACTCTATTTCTCCCCTCTTACGATTTCATCTCTATCTTACGATCTCCTATCACCATGCCCTTCTTTCAGATGTTCCAGAAGGACTCCGCACTGACGTAGTGCATTCAGTGAAAAGATTAGACGACGTTGAAAAGTGCTTTATGCGCTGAAAATTAAGCCCTATATTCGCGGTTCATATTATTGACATGAATGCATTTACCGTGGCTACCCCTGAAATAAGGCTGTGTCTTTTCCTTTCACGCGAGGGATGTGCTGGCAGTTGGGCTCGCTTGAGGGGTTTCACTCCTTAAAAATTATGGGATGATTTGCTGGTTCTATGGGCATGAATGAAATTGCGAGCATGTTCCTTGCAAGGAGAAATTTATTAATCGTAGTAACTTCACGATGACTTCAGAATATGGGGTTGAAGGAGATCACAACAATCAATAAATAATGGCCCGGCAATGCTTTGAAAAAATTAATCAAGAAAAATCTCTTTTTATTGGTACCGCGCGTTTTTCAAGAATCAAGAAGTATAGATATAAGTCATCTGCTCTTGCCTATTCCGAAGCACTTCATATAACTCGACTAAACTTACTTAACATCAATCTACCTTATCCAACTTACAGTTTACAACTTCAACCTTACCAACTATTCACGAAAACAAATACGATACCATCATAAATTACTATCAATTCACTTTATCAAATCTCCTCATACAAGTTTCACCCAATCCACAAACAACCACTCTCTTACTCCCACCATAATCTTGACTTCGACTTCGAGTATCAACCATACTCTACATCAAAACACACATAAATCCACTACTCAAAGTACAAAAAGTAGCCCTTAAAATACAAATCCTACATCAGTTAAAATGTTCTCCAACCTCGCCTACCTCCTCAGCTCTAAATCCATCACCCTCTACATCCTCTACACTCTCCACGTCATGCTAGGCACCTCTCTCGTCTTCACCGCTCTCTATACCTATGGTGTGCAGACGAGCAAAGCCATGGCGAGGGCCGCTGCACTCGAAGCTTCCGTCAACAGCGGAAATGGAATCACTGGGTTCCCTGTAGGCAAGGCGTTGAATGGAAGTGCTGTTGAATTTGAAGATGATATGGAGAGTGAGATGGACGGGATGGATATCGCGATGGGTGGATTGAATAGAATTAAGGGAATGAGGAAGGTTAAGAGTATGATTGGATTGAGCAGTGCGAAAGCGGGACGGGATAATGCAAGCACGGGGTTTGAGTGTGCGGGTGGGAATGGGGAGGGGGGAATTAAGTTTAGAGAGATTTGTTATTCTTCTGGAGGGAAGGAGGGAATTCCGATGGATGGGCTTGGTGTGGCGGGGAAGGGAATGGCTCTTGAGATTTCTTAGGGGAGGATTAGGTGTTGAGAGGGTTGAAGGCGGGAGGATTGGAGGGTTATGTTTTTTATGTTTGTCTTTGGGGAGAGATGCGAGCTAGAGAAGCGGGCATGAGGGCAATGATTGATGAACGAATAATGATGGGAGACTTTGGTTTAATAGGAGGGAATCGACGAGAAAGATGAAGGAACGAGAGATGATAATGACTATGAGAAATGGAGGAATTGCGATGTTTGTTTGCTTATGACTATGATTATGCTTTAGATATATGTTTATACCCAATGGAGAATACAAAGATTAGGAAAGAATTTGAATATTGATACAGTTGCATGGTGTATTCTCTTCTCATGCTTTTTAATGTATGACTCTGTGTAAGTGAATGAACGATGTTGAGATGGTTTTATTAGCTATGAGTTGTTCATAGCATTTTCGTTGACCGGTTCAGAGTGTAACCCGACAAGTTAATGTAAAGCTTTCAAATACCTGAATCAATTAGGTGATCCGGTCACTTTGGGATGATAATTCAATTTGAATGTTCTCATGCTTTCAATTTTTTTGCATCTTTGTATTTAGTTTAAATATTGTTTTGCGCCCAAACATTGAGAGTTTACAATCAGTCTGCTAGTCTGGATTATTGGGAACCATGTTTAGTGGTCTGGACTGCAGTCTAATAAGTAGCTCACCTCACCATGAAATTAAAGATGCGTTTTGAAACAGTATAACGGTGCACTGAGTAAGAACAATGTTCTCATTCATTACAGTATTGTGTTAATTTGAAACTTTTCTTGAATCATCATAATTTCTATTCATTATTTATCACTTAAGATATTCCCTAATGTATCCTCCCAACTTCTGCAGAGCTTCTTTTAAGACCTCCGTCTCACATACAAATCCAATTCTCACATAACCTTTAAATCTCTCACCAAAACATTTAGAACCCGGCAAGAACATGACCTTGGTCTTCTCAATAACATCCACACAGAATTGTACATCATCCACCGGCTCTCTTCCGCTCTCCACTTTGATAAAGACTGTAGTGCCACCATTTGGCTTAACCCAAGACAGATTCTCGCTATGTTCATTGACAAAGGCTTCTACAAGTGCCACGTTGGTTTTGGCAAGTTTGATATTCCTACCAAGGAGTGCATGAATGACAGATTGATTCATGGCATAAGAGGCAACTTGATCATCAAGCTGTGAGACAGAAATAGTAGTGTAGTCTCGAGCTTCCGCGAGAGCTTCAATGATAGCTTTGTCCTTGCATGCGACCCAACCGATGCGGATACCAGCCAGAGAGTAAGCTTTTGACATGGAGCCGGTGACTATGATTTTCTCGTAAGGCATAGATACCATTGACGGAGGGAATTCTGCGTCAGCTACTGATATTCCGTGAAATAATGGTCTATATACTTCATCGCTTAGTATAATGATACCCTTTTCTTTCGCAAACTCCGTCAAGCCTTGTAAAACGGACTTGGGAATCGTAGCTCCTGTAGGGTTGTTTGGATTATTGATAATAATCATTTTGGTATTATCCTTGACTAATTGCTTCAGCTCCTCTAAATCTGGAATGAATTTCTTCCCCTTGTGTAACTTCCATAGCGAGACTTCCGCACCGAGACTTTGTGGAACAGAGTATAGTTGTTGATAAGTTGGATGTACACAAACTACATGATCTCCAGGGCCAATCAACGTATATAGTGTGAGGAAATTCGCCTCAATGGCACCGCGCGTGAGAAGTATACTCTCTGGTGATAGAGCAGATGCAGTTCTAGCGGAATAAAGAGAAGCTAGGCGTTCTCGAAGAGCGGGCGATCCACGGATATGTCCATATGTGAGTTTGGTCGAAGTTGATATTGGATGAGGCAGATTTGGATCTTCGGATAGCTTTACGAGATCGTCAATTGAGATGGAAGCTGCACATGTTTCGGCAATATTGAGAACCCCAGGTGTGGTCTCATATTTGTCCATCCACTGGAAGTAGAATGTTAGAGACATTTCAGTTTTGGTGGAGAATGGAGGGGTAGTACTTGTTCTACGGCGAAAGGTTCAATCTTGACCATGTTTGAGATGGTATAGTGTATATGGGTTGGAGAATATTGTCTGGAAGAGAGGACTAAGAGATGTTGGTATTTGGATTGGACATCTTCGCTTTATGTATATTTAACAAACCTACATTTTCAATATTGCAGCAGTAATAAGTTGTCAGATGGAGTATATTTGAAAGGCGCGGATGACATTGCATTGTGGAGATTGTTAAACCTCGGTCATCCCCAGGAAAGAGTGAGGAATCAGAACCAATAGGATGTTGGAAATGGGAATTTTGTGAAGCTCAGACACAACGTTTTGCCCTTACATACTCTACGTACAGTGCTGATTGAGTACATTGTACATTGATAAGATAGAGAACCTTTGGAGAGTCTTACCATGTATATATGAGGATATTGATAGGAGCTTTCGATTTTGAAAGATAGTCGGATGGATTTCCATGAAGCTTTCCCTTTCCAACCAAGACTTTGAAATATAAACAGTATATACCTAGATCTATGTAATCGTAATTTATAATCCATTCTCAAACCTTCCAGCTTATCTTTTTATCTTTTGGTTCCTGACAGCTGCCTCGCCTTGCTCCAGGGTTTATCAATCCCCGCTTATTCTTGTTAGGACAGGACAGGACAGGAGACGGACAAGCTAAAACTCCCTCCGATGACCTTGAATGATATGACACCACCTCTAAGGTTACTTACTACCTAAGCTGTTCAACTCTTCTTCACTACTTGATAACAAGCTTCATTTTGTTTATTAATTTTGTTATTCTCTCATTCAAAATCTTATCGAGTTACCAGACAGGCATTTCTCTTTAATTCCTCTCATTGAAATTCACTACTATTTATTCGTTCCAAGTATTATTCGGATCCCTCTACTCTACTCTACTCTACTCTACTGTACATGGCATCAAGAGTCGTCGCTTCACCGCAGCATTAAGCTGGTTCCATTAGCAAGCTCCCACTTTCAACAATCGCGATTTTCGCAAATATTCACGAACGATGAAACGACTTCAACTGGGGACTGTAGTCCTCGCCACGCTGTCTCTATCATGGAACGCGCACGCTTTCACGAACTATTCGTCGATAGACTCGATGAAAGCCCAATTAGCTCTTATGGACGACCGACCTGACGATTGTCCTCCTTGGTATTGCGCCTCTTCTTCTAGGCCAAAATATCTTGCTGACTGAATATAGTTTTAATTGTTTACTACCCGCATTTACTTGCGGGCAATATTCTGACTGCAATCAATACAATGGCAAATGCTCCTGTCCACCAGGATTCGGTGGCGATGACTGTCTTCAGCCAGGTTAGCCAAACTTGCTGCAGAATCTGGAAAACTTCCCTGCTGACTCTTAACAGTTTGTGGCTCTTTGGCAGATGGAAAGGATCGACCTATGCGAACAACAGATTCATGCGCTTGCGAAGATGGCTGGACAGGAATCAACTGCAATGTCTGTACGAACAACAAGGCATGCAATGCTCTAATGCCAGAAAAAGAAGGAGGCGTCTGCTATCAAAATGGCGAGGTTGTAAAGGAGAACTACCAGATGTGCGACGTCACAAACAGAAAGATTCTGGATATCTTGGATGGCAAGAAGCCCCAGGTTACTTTCACCTGCAACGCTGAAGTAGAGACCTGCGACTTTCAATTCTGGGTCGACGAAAGAGAGTCGTTCTACTGTTCCTTGGATACTTGTACATCGGGCGCGCAAAACGAGTATGACCGGAACTCGACCAGCGCAAAATGTGAAAACATTGCTTGCAAGTGTGTTCCGGACCGGATGCTTTGCGGTGAAAATGGATCGGTTGACATTTCGGACTTCCTCGATCAAGAAATTAGAGGTCCGGCAACCTTTAATTGTGAGCAGAAGGATGGTAGCAACGAATGTACTTTCAAGGAACCTCAAATGGATTTGCTTATTCAACAAATGTTTGGGGACAGCAGCATTTTTATCAATTGCCAGGCTGGAGAATGTCTTTACGAAACCGAGATTCCAGGATACGAACGCCCTATCAAGAGAATCAACACGCCTTTGATCGCAGGTGTCATCGCCATTGCATCTCTATTTGTTGTTGGAGTTATTCTTTTAGTTTGGTACTTGTCTCGAAGGCAATTCAAATACGGCCCTATTCATCTAGACGATTCCGATGACGAGAGCATCAAGCTAATGACCGATCACAAGCCCGCCTCCTTATATTTCGAGAATGTTTCATACAATATAAATGGAAAGCAAATCTTGACTGGTGTTCAAGGAGTAGCTCACCCTGGCGAGATTATGGCCATCATGGGTGCATCTGGAGCTGGTAAAACCACCTTTCTTGACATTCTTGCTCGTAAGAATAAGCGAGGTGTTGTCCAAGGAAATTTCTATGTCAATGGCGAAAAGGTCACAGATAATGAATATAGAAGTGTCATCGGTTTTGTTGACCAAGAAGATGCTATGTTACCTACTCTTACCGTTCACGAAACGATCATGACTAGCGCTCTTTTGAGATTGCCAAGAGACATGGGAAGAGCAGCCAAGGAGCAGAGAGTTTTTGAGGTTGAGCGACAGCTTGGTATCTCTCATATCAAGGATTCTTTAATTGGTTCTGAGGATGGTGAAGGTCGCGGTATTTCCGGTGGTGAGAAACGTCGAGTTGGAATCGCTTGTGAATTGGTTACCAGTCCAAGCATATTGTTCCTCGATGAGCCAACTAGTGGTCTTGACGCATACAACGCATTCAACGTCATCGAATGTCTCGTCAATCTGGCTAAGAACTATAAAAGAACGGTCATATTTACCATTCATCAACCAAGATCTAATATTGTGGCTTTGTTCGATAGATTACTACTTCTCGCAAAGGGAAGAACGGTCTATTCTGGCAAGTTCAATCTTTGTCAAGAATACTTCGATCACATTGGTTACGCCTGCCCACCTGGATTCAACATTGCCGACTACTTGGTTGATTTGACAATGCATGTTGGTGCACCTCGCACCCCGATTGATGATACTACATCCGATTTCAGACACGGCGTTACACCAAGCGTTGGAGCAAGCAGTACTAGGGCGGTCAAGTCAATTGCAAGCATCTCTGGTGGTAGTATAGAGGAACCTGTTGTTGGTAGCCCAAGCGAGTCTCTGTTAAGACCTAAGGGCAAACGTCGTGACTCTGTAAGGGCAAAGCAAGAACGGGAGCTTTTCACTCGTAAGAAGAGTGGAGTCGACACCCCTACTTCCCAACCTGACGAGGCACCTGTAGACCCAGAGGCCAATCAGCACTGGCTTAGGATGTCAAGACAACATTCATCGATTGCCGAAGATCCAGATAATTTACCACCTGATGCACCTGGATCTGGTTCGGATTTGGATGTTCTGGTATCTTCTTATGCACAATCTCCAATCGCCAGAGATCTTCAGGATGACCTCAAGAACGCTGTTTCCGCCGCTCAAAATGCCAATGGCACCACGAATGGACATGTACAGGAGAACAGCGCAACAGCCACAACTACGATGGGCAGAGGATACGCAAGAGTTGGATACCTTCGACAATTTATTATTCTTTCACAACGTACCTGGCGCAATCTTTACAGAAATCCGATGTTGATGTTGACACACTACGCAATCGCAATTTTGTTGGCTGTACTGTCTGGATTCTTGTTTTATGGCCTGACGGACGACATTCCGGGATTCCAAAACCGCTTGGGACTATTCTTTTTCATTCTAGCACTCTTCGGTTTCAGTACCCTCTCTAGCCTGAACGTCTTTGCTACCGAGCGAATGGTTTTCGTCAGAGAAAGAGCAAATGGCTACTACTCTCCCGTCACGTATTTTTTCGCCAAAGTTCTCTTCGACATCGTACCACTCCGAATTATTCCTCCTCTCATTATGGGCTCTATCTTATACCCTATGACTGGACTTGTAGCTGAAGCTCCTAATTTCTTCAAATTTCTCCTCATCCTTGTCCTCTTCAATCTCGCAGCGGCTGCAATCTGTCTTTTCCTCGGTATTGTCTTCAAAGATAACGGCGTCGCAAGTCTCATCGGAAGTCTTGTCATGCTATTCAGTCTCCTCTTTGCCGGTCTTCTCCTCAACCACGATGCCATCCCCAAATCTGCTCTTTGGCTACAATCCTTATCGATTTTCCACTATGGCTTCGAATCCTTAATCGTCAATGAAGTCACATATTTGACACTTGTGGATCAGAAATACAAACTCGACATTACCGTTCCCGGCGCCGTAATCTTGAGCAGTTTTGGATTCAACACGCAGGCATTCTGGCCAGATGCAATCAATCTTGCTATTTTCGCCGGTGCCTTTATCTTCTTAGCATATGTTGCGATGCATTTCTTGTTGGTAGAGAGACGGTAAATAAATTTGATGGACGGATGGCGAGTACATGGTGCGGATGAGTTGATATTGAGTTCATACGAGAGTAGATTCTGCATGTAGAATGTATGATTGGTATGATATGGATATGGTAAATGGGCTGTGATACATATAACGAATTAGCGTAGTATACACTGTTGTCTTTCTTCATGTTGTCTTTTTTACACCTTAGCATTGTCTAATGGGTTTTAGGCATCAGGCGTAAGGAGTTTAGAGATGTATATTTGAAAGCAATACAATGGATATCAGAGCTTATAGTGTATTTTATATTTATCCCATGTATACATACTTGATGCACATGTCGGAGCTCAACCCACTTTTACATTCCTCTGCAGTGATTACTTGAACTTAAATGTGGAATAGCGGATAGTTAAATCTTTAATTAGAGGTCATGCGTTATGAATCCCTCATCTTATACTCGTGAAATCATAATCTTTGATTAATGGTATCACAGCGAGGTAGATGTTTTGATTCAAACGTACTGAGCACCGGTGAGCTAATCTATCTGCTTAGAATTTCCACATAGCTGCCGATAATTAAGACGGTATATAAATATTCATTCATTACCCGTTAGATTTACAGACTTAAATTCATCACACCTGGACATATATAGATAGATCCGGCTTGGGCTTTTCGCTTCTGATGAATTCAACAGATAGTTTTCAGTACTCTCATCCAGCTCATTTTTTAAAACAGTAAATATTATTCGAATTATCTCTCTACATATCCAATTCAAAGATTGAAGATTTCACATACCAAACACCTAGTTCATGCTCCAACGCCTAGATTTCACCTATGGCCTCAAGATTCGTTACACATTACAACACGCTTCTCTCACCGCTGTGAAAGCTGGCTATACACTGTTGCACCGCCCAAAGCTAGTAATATGCCCATGGAATCTTTGATGGTGAGGACTCGACCTTCGCTCATGAAACCGTAGGTGAGGATTATGATTGTTTTGACACTGGATGAACGGGTTAGCACATGATGTTTGGAGGTAAGATAATAGGAAAGGTGTTCATACTTGGAAGCAACATTGAATGTCAATGCTGACATTCTTCCAATAATCAAGAATTGACTCAAATTCAGCAATGCAGCCGCCAATCCACTCAGACCCAGTGCAATAAGTGTATCCCTCGGTATGACCGACACATCTGGTTTTGTATCGAAGAACGGTGCCAAAAACGCTAGAATCAAAACGGATATCGGGGCTTGATTGAGTAAAAGTTGCGGAGAAGAGACTTTGAAATCGGTGAGTTTCTTGCCAATCCAGACTTGATAGAATGCAGTTACTACAAATGCAGCAATAGCGATGGATGCGCCGAATGTGGTAGTTCCTGAGGCTCCAGTATTAGTTAGACCTACACCTACGCAGACGCTGGCGAGGGCGAGGATGGTTTGCGCGGAGACGGCTTTGGAGAGGAAGATGTATTGGAGAAGGGCCACGCAGGGTGTGGTCATTATTTTGGCGAGTCTGGTTTGAAGAGGATAATTAGTGGGATATTGGAAAGAAGGAGTTAGGGTAAGTAACTGACTGGTAGAAGCCGACAGAGTTGAATGCTAAACTTAAATTTCCAAGTATGAGAAAGCCGGCAAAGAAGCAGCATAATGGAAGCATTTGGAGAAATGGCAGTCGTATGGGGACAAAAAGCTTGAAGGGAGAACGACTAGCTATCCATAATACAATGGTTGTGCATGTAAAATGCCACATCGCAAAGGATATTTGCATATTTCGCAGCTGGGGGTCTTTGAATATCCTACGTTATCATTAGACCTTATGTTTTGGGATCAAGGATAGAGTTTACACAAACCATTTATTGAGAAAAACAAGAACTACTGTACTGATGATATTCAACTCAATGCAAGCAACATCGACGATTTTACTCGCCAGACCCTTCTTTCTTTTCCCCTCATTGCCCTCATATCTATCGTTGTGTGTCTCTTCCCCAATCATCGGTTTCGACTCTGCCTGTTCCACATCTTTCTCCAAAGGTTCCATGTCGGCGGCCATTACTGAAAA
Organism: Botryotinia convoluta; assembly: GCA_004786275.1. Lineage (NCBI taxonomy): Eukaryota > Fungi > Ascomycota > Leotiomycetes > Helotiales > Sclerotiniaceae > Botryotinia > Botryotinia convoluta. Next base: position 170,928 of record PQXN01000027.1, on the reverse strand, counting down.
TCACGAATTGCGATTGAATGAAGGATGTTGAGAGAAGATATCCACAAGCCTTATTTTAATAAGCTCAAATGAAGGTAAACGTCCGAGTATATATATTGCAATTGTAAGTCAATCGGGTTGGATTGTAGTTGGTGATGGCTCAGCGTGCGACAAGCTAGACTTCACAGGCAGGCGCTATGTGATATGGTCATGAACAATGCGGTTAGGTTGACGGTAAGAGTTAAAAATAAGAAGCCATGAAACCTAGAATTTGGAGGAAGATGGTATTATCATGGTAGTCTTCAAGTGTTATGTGTCGTAGCATAACAATGTACTTAAACAATGAGATTATCGCATACCGGGTGATGAGCGGGATATTTAGCATTGCTCAGCCTCGTCCGTTTAACAGATTTCATCGCCTCCTTTTTGACATATTTCTTACCTTGATTTAATTGGTTGATCTGCAACATGTGCATTGCACCAAACCAAAGAGAATCTGGGGTTGGTTGTCAATATCAAAAAGAGAGCCTCGAGAGCCCAGATGTAAGGGGCGGAAAGATGTATAGGTAGGTAGGTATGTATATATATATATAAAATCAGTTGGAGGCTAACAAGCTGTCCGAACTGCTTTCTTTCTGTTCTTCTCATCCTCGACATCCTCGACATCATCATCATCATCGTAAGGTAATGTGATGTAATTCATGACTGAATATTATAAAGTATAAAGTACAAGTATATTCAATTGCATCAAAATGTGCTGGTACAGACTCTGTACATCAGACTACATTACATGTATGATCTTACATGGAAGTTTTCTAAGGGAAACTTTCAAATCCCCTTGTATGCACCAAAGCATGAAAGTCACTAGTCCCTAAACTCCAAAGCGTCCTTTTTACTGCACAGATTGGGCGGTGACAGTACCCCATTCACGTCCAATAAATAATACCCTGAAATTTGCTGGCAGATACAATTCACCAAATCACCCATTTCACCCAATTTATCTGTTATTTGTTTTCTAAATTGGATTGATACCTCCATCTTCTTATCTTGTGACTTTCTCAAGATACATTCATTCAATTCTAATTTCAATAAACGGACTCGGATCAACAATTGACTACCGCGGCCGTTCATAATTTCCATATACAGTCGAGCACATCAACTCATAGAGAAACGATAATCCACAACAACTTAATTCAACTCTTGCACATATTCCGCATATTCAGAAACTTTGATAATCCATTTGTCAAATCATCTCCACTTCATTCATCATGGGTCTCGTCAAAAATCTCCTTTACTTTTCTGTTCATCCAAATCAGTTGAGAGCAATCTTACAATGGTATATATTCTCAATATGTACATCTCCTCAACTGCCATCACTAACACATGAACCAGGAAGCTATGGCACGACCCAGTCCATACCAGAGATCCATCCAAGGAATCTCAATCCCTCAAAGATTGCTTCAAATACCTTGAAATGACCAGTCGAAGTTTTAGTTCAGTCATCCAAGAATTGAACCCCGAATTGCTTGTGCCAGTCGCCCTTTTCTATTTGATTCTACGAGGCTTGGATACTGTTGAAGATGATATGACAATACCATTAGAGAAGAAGGAACCATTGTTGAGAGCTTTTGACGGCATTATTGAGAAGGATGGATGGACATTCAACGAGAACGGACCAAATGAAAAGGATCGAGAACTCTTGGTTCACTTTGACTGTGTCATCACTGAATTCAAGAAGTGCAAACCAGCATACCAGAGCACTATTAAGGATATTACCAAAAAGATGGGTGATGGAATGGCCGATTATGCGAACAATGCAGAGCACAACATCAATGGTGTCAACACTATCAAGGATTATGAATTATACTGCCATTATGTAGCCGGTCTCGTAGGAGATGGTTTGACAAGATTGTTTGTCGAGGCCAAGTTGGCAAACCCAGCTTTGCTCAGCAAGCCAGAATTGTCTGAATCCATGGGTCAATTCCTCCAAAAGACAAATATCATTCGTGATATTCGGGAAGATTTTGATGACAAGAGACGTTTCTGGCCCAAGGAGATCTGGTCGAAGCATGTTGGCAAGTTTGACGATCTTTTCGACCCCAAAAATAGACAAATTGCTTTGAATTGCAGTTCAGAAATGGTTCTGAATTCTCTCCGCCATGCCGATGAATGTTTGTTCTACATGGCAGGTATTAAAGACCAGAGTGTCTTCAATTTTGTTGCTATTCCACAAGCCATGGCAATCGCAACCTTAGAGCTTGTTTTCCAGAATCCTGCTATCTTCGAGAAGAATGTCAAGATCACGAAGGGTGATGCTTGCCAATTGATGATGGAATCATCACAGAATTTGCGTACGGTTTGTGATATCTTTAAGAGATATGCAAGAAGAATAAACAAAAAGAACTCGCCTAAGGACCCCAACTTCCTCAAGATCAGCATTGCATGCGGAAAGGTATGTGATTCGTTTTAATTGTACAAACATACAAGACTAACCCCCTTTAGATTGAACAATTCATTGAATCTATATTCCCATCTCAAAATCCTGAGGTAATTGCTTTACAACAAGCTGGTGAAACATCTGTAGCACAGAAGAAATCAGCAGCCGAGGAAGCAGAAGCCAAGAAAGATGTCTTCTACCTCATGTTCGCAGTATTCGGAACCCTAATAGTCGTCTCTGGGCTTATGGTATGTTTCTTCCTCTGGACTCATGAAAGCTTCACTAACACTATCTAGATTGGAGCAGCATGGCTTGCAGGAGCTCGATTCGATGTCGCTTTGAACGAAATCAGACAAGGAAACTTCGCACCGAAAGACCAAGGTATCCCAGAAGTACAAAACACTGCACCTGCATTTGATCATGCGGAACTCTAATTCTTTACTTTTTTGTGATACCTATTTTTAACTCACGAGTTGGCTAAGCGCGGCGCGGCGCTAATGAACTCTTAAAAAACTTCTACTTTTCCATTGTACCTGAGATTTGTTAATTGATGTACCATAACTTTGGGTTACGATGTTGATGGAAATAATGGGATGTGTATTAATGACTATTTCATCTGATTGTCTGAGCGTTTGATGTGTGATCTGATGTGAAATGATGGGGTTTCTCCTCGAATGGCATGTTCAATAACTCTATTGTTTGGATATAAGTTTACACGTATGTTTGAATGCATTGCAATATCGCATCCTCAACAAGCTTGCCACTTCACAATTGGAAACAGGGTATAATTGCTAACCTGTTTTTCGAATGGGGATATCGGGCTGCAGTTGTTGGCATTGCTTCGGACTACCGTGTGGAGGCTCCCTGTAAGCCATATGACAAGATCTTACGGCTTGTTCACGTCCTTGAAGAAGGATTCTCGCTGGGGGTTTTCCTACCATGTCTTTGTCTCCTTTCCATTTATTTTAAGTAGCTTTGTCAAATAGCCAATTTAAATAAACAATTTCAACAGGAACGAACATTGAAATCTCATATAGCATTTGAAAGTCTATCATTCTCATTCCTTTCCATTCCCTATACAAAATAACCACAATGACATACACATGACATCTACTTACTACCCTTCCACGCCCAAATCCACAGATCGTGCTCTTGGCACACTGCAACCCTTAACAAGACGGTTGATCTTTGATCAACGCAGTAATAGGAAGTCCCTTCGCTAGGTATAATATACTACCACTGAAGTCCCGCCCCTCTCCTACCTCCCATTTTACCCGATTTATCTAATCTCTCCACCTAGATTTAGGCTTTAGGTACGTTAGGTAAGTCATCCGCGGCGGCTTGCGCATCTGAGTGTGAGTGATGATGATGATGACCATGTTCTTTCTTATCTTTTCCCTTTTTCTTGCTCTCTTTCTTTGCAGCTGCCTCGGCGACTAATTGTTCGAATGCCATGTAATCGCCTTCTTCTTCTGGGTTGCGTTGAGCCTAAGGTTTTGTTAGCTATAGCTCGAATATTGTGGACACAGGGAATGGGTAAAACATACCTTAGAGTAAATTTCACCAGAAATAACGAGAGCTTGAGCACGCTCAAGTCTTTTCGCCATGGGAACTTTCTTATCATTGAGAATCTCATCACAGACATCCCTGAGAACACCTTGAATCTCAAATTTACTTCCACGCCATGCGGCTGTGAGGATCTTTCCTGTGACGCGACGCTCATATTCGACTTTCTTCTCGTCAGTCCAGTCCTCGCCACCCTTTTCTTCCATCTTGGCCATTTCCTCCATGGTCATTTGCGCATCGATAGCACTAGAGATAGTGTTCCAAGTCTCCTTTGCGATAGTTCCCTTGTCCTTTAATCTAGAGAAGAAACCGCCAATGCCTAAGAATTTCTGGGATTTGAGCAGTCCGGTAGCCTTTTGAAGATAAGTTTGACCGATCGCATGGAGAATATCCAGACCGAAAGATTCCATCTTGAGATTCTCTACTTCGAGGCGTGTCTTCTCTTGGAAAGCCTTGGTGACATCGGGTCCCTTATCTGTCTCTGTCCATATACTGATACGATCGACCAACTTCTTTGCCAATGTGTCGACTCGCTCTTTGCGAGCTGCAGCACGTTCTCTCTCATACGCTGCGAGTTCGTCACGTTGAGCCTTGGAGAGACCACCCTTCTTCTTCTCTTTCTTCCTCAACTCTTTCTCCTCTTCTGTGATACCTGCGGCAGCCATTTGAGCCTCTTCTTCAGTTTGATTCATGATGGCTGGTCGAAGAGGAATCTGTGTGGTACGTCTAGGAGTTGATGTTCCCGATGCGGCAGGGCTGGGGACAGCTGGTGGCTTCTCCGAGTATGCGGGCGAAGGGCTGTCTGGAGTCTCAGACACAGATGCGGAGGGAACATGGGTAGTTTTGCCATCTGCTTCTGTCGCCGATGGTCCAGCTTTTTCATCTCCTGCGGCCATACTCTCCTGTTTCGCTGCCTCAGTACCTGGGAATCTATCATCGCATTAGTCAACCCCTCCAAATAATCACAAAGCATTGCGATACCCCTCAGGTTCGCTAGCCATGCCCCGCAGTCTTAATAGAACCAAACTTACTCTTCTTCCTCTTCCGCGCCTTCTTGCATAGTAATATCCATAGTCTTTGTTAAGTCCTTCATCAAAGTAATCTCTCCAATAAGATCCACGAACGCTTCCCCTCCAAAGATTGTTCCAAAGAACTCTGCCGGGTCCGCAAATCCCTCCCCAGGTTGCGCAGAATCCTTTCCGAATTTATCATATCGTTTGCGCAACTCTTCGTCGCTGAGAACTTGGTATGCTTCGCCAATAGCTTGGAATTTCTCGTGAGCGGTGTCATCGCCGGGGTTCTTATCTGCAGTTACATCAATATCGCACGTCGTGAGAGAGTCGCTGAGGACTACTTACCCGGATGCGTGATAATAGCTAGTTTTCTGTATGCTTTCTTGATTTCTAATTCTGAAGCGTCGGGTTTGACACCGAGGGCCTCATAATATGTGGTGTCAACAACCATCTTCAAGGTTGCTGAGGGGTACTCTAGGGAATGAGGTTATTTGAGCCCAGCGGTTAGTTGTAATAGGTAGATAGATAGAGTAAGAGAGAAAATAGTATATTCCGCGACTTTAATGATAAGGAAAGTCGGGATGGGATGAATATGCAGTGGCTTGTTAGGTTTTTGGTGTAAGGCTGAAATTATTTTCTCGCAATTCAAGAATGGAATGCCGAGATTGTGATAGTATGACGCGAGGCTTTATTGACTGTCATAGAAGCGAAGGCGAGGGTGGCTTATGAGCTAGCTTATGTAGGTAGGTAGGTAGGTATTCACGATCACAATCACGATTACGAACGATATCGATGTCTGTCTCTCTTTTCTTTTCTTTCCTTTTCTTACTCTTGTGAATAATTCTTTAAATAATAATTTGGGTGATGAGGTACACATTAGCTAGATCTGACGATGACTTTGTTATTGTTTTCTTTTTATATCAAATTTCCTTATTATCAGGTCATTTGCTGTCAAGTTTCAACCAAGTACCGTACCTACCTAAATACTTAGTGCTTTTATTATAGTGTTGTCTCAGTTCGTTTGCATGAAATTTTCGTTCATGGAGGGGCAGTCAAGGATCCATAAAATACAGTATGAAAATACTTACGATTAAGATTTCATCAATGCACCCACCGAATTAACTTGGGGAAGAAGGAAACGTCATAAAAGAAAGAGGAAAGAGGAAATACTGAATGAATATCATCGCAAAACATGGATTGGTTGCTCAATATGAAGTTATAAACATGTTCATCTGTTCCAATGGCATGTATGCGCAACAATTAAGCTGGAGAATCCATGCTGGCGTATGTAGAACCGTTGTGTATCATATCATCTTAGCCCCTCTGACAATAATGTCAAAGTGGCTCGTCAGTGATTGTAGCCATATTTCATATTCTTATCATATCACAAGCATACATTCGAGAAATCCTAGAACGTTTTGGACAATAATAGTAAGTATATTTATTTGAAATATAGCGTGAAGATATTCAACCACGTTTTAGAGTAAAGATATACTTCAGATGATAAGACACAGAATCACAGCCTCTGCATGTGCCCACATTACATGTTACATGTGAGCCCCATCTATTTGGTACCGGCAGCAGCCATTCTTTGGAAACATCCCTTGTACGCCTCGTGAATTTCTGGGACCTCATATCCATACTCGCCCAACTTCTTGACCAACTTAGTAGTATCCAACTTGCAATTACTTCGTCCCGCCTTGATGACCTTAGATTGTTCCTCCAATGTGAAGTTCTTCCATGTGAAATCTGGTCTCACATATTTCTTGAAGAGGGCCAAAACCTCGTTGTGAGAAATGGCTCCTGGGTTGGTAAAGTTGTAGATACCGGTATCTTTGTGCTCGGCCATGAGGATGGAAGCAGGGAGAAGATCGTGGAGAATGGTATTCGAGTTGGGGATATCGACTACACGGTCATATTTGGCAATTTTGGTGACGAAGTTTCGGGGGTGAAGGTCATCACTGACGGGCATTCGAAGTCGGAGGATAAGGGTGTTGTTGTATGTCTTCATAACCTGCGCAGTACTTGTTAGTATCTGTCTCCGAGATCATTGAAGGAATTGTACCAACCTCCTCGACGTGGGCCTTAGTTTCTGAGTAGAATGAGCCAGCAAAGTTGGCTGGATCAGTCTCCAAGAATCCAGGTCCGCCAATTGGATGCTCATCGTTATAGGTATAGATACATCCTGTAGCGAAGACAGTAATATGAATACCCTTCAAGTAGCAAACATCGGTCAAGTTCAACGTTCCGATAACATTGCTTCGAATCGTCTCCTCCTTATTATCCTCGCACCAATCGACATTGGGGCGTCCAGTGCAGCCAGCACAGTTAAGAACATGGGTTGGCTTGATTTTTTCAATTTCTGCAATGACAGATTCGCGATTTTGCATGCGAACAGTGGTGGTGTAAACTTCCTTTCCCTGACTTTCGAGGAGAGTCTTGAGATGTCCTGGGGAAACTGGGTTAGCACGGTTCAGAAGCTCTTGAATTAGAGTGGGGTGTTAGACATACCAGCAACCCAACCTTCTCCTCCCCAGATCAAAAAGCGGTTGGATGATGACATGTTGAAATTGTTTGAGTTGATTCTAAACAATATTTGTTGAGTAATAATGAAGTAGAGATGTGTGCAAAGAAGATATAAGGACGGTGAGTGAAAGTAATATGCTACATAAGCATCAAAGGATTAAGGAGGAGGCGTTGAGGCTGGATCTCATGCAAGGAGGGCCCAAAAAGCAACGTGATTGATTGATTGAAATGAATTGATACGAGGATATGAGCTGTAAGGGAGCTGCTTATGTACCTCCTTATTATCCCTGAACGGTGAGAGTAGTTAGTCTCTAATTGTATCAGATGTGGCAATGAGGGGTCCTTTAGGACAAGTTCGTATAATTAATATCGATGCCATTGTAACTTATATGTCGTTGAAATGTCCCATTTTCCTAGTAGGAATCTACCTAAATCTATCGCTTTATTGTCTAGAGTACATATATACATGTGTACATTCAGTTTCACACAATGCATGCAGCAGTAAATAGAGTTTACTATTGGGCAACTAATTCAACGTTGTGCTGTATGAATTATTTCCAAGAGTTCGTTTTAGATACTATGCAGCCCCTGTGGGCCCCTAATTCATATTTCAATAGCGTTAGCCTATCACGTAGATAGCTCCCCACTTACACACCTCCCTAGCCTAGATTTTATCTCATACTCTGAGCCCGGGCCATTAGGGCAGCGATGTTTGTTTGAATGGCATAGCAGAGCAGCTCTTACATTGGTGCTCGAACACAATTTGTTAATATGTTTCGTATTGATCTTGGGTATTGATAACCTTATATGAGCTGACACGCCTGTCTCCACAACTACTAAGTACAGATTCTTAAACACTGGGCTATCTTTGAGAAATGAACGACCCCCACCCACACGCTTTTAGATGTGCTAGCCTTTATTGCCACTACTAGATCTTGGCTTCATGCCGAAACTAGTCCTTGGTGTCAATCTTGAACGACGAACGCCGCTCTCCCTTCGTCTTTGCGCGAGATACTTGCCAAATTCCCATTTACCACTGAAGGTCGATGCGGTCGATGGGAACTTGGTTGATTTTTCAAGGCTCGTCTGCTGTTCTTGTTTTTCAAGGCCGGCATCAACCTTTTCTGGTTTATTCAAGGCTGGTGTATATTTCCCGATCTCCCGTGGCGGCGGTGGAGATATTGATCTTTCACGTGAGGATTTTGATATACGTTCTTGTGGTCTGCGCTCTCTCGAGGAGCCCATTTCACACACGATACGTGGAGCCTCTCGTTGAATTGGGCTTGCCAACTCACAAGCGTTTGTTTGTACTGATGGTGGACCATCCGGTGTCTTCCGCAAACTCCGTGGTGATGCCAGATTTCGGAGAGGCGAGGAACTATTATGAGACGACGATCCCATATCTGATGAGAATAGCAATTGACTTGGGGTTTCAAAAAACCTTCCTGGGGCTTTTCTAGGCTCTTTTGAAGCCCTTGATGGCGCCGCATTTGTCTCTGGCATTTTAGATGAAGTTGATTGTGATGTTGACGCTTTAGATGGCAGTAAAAAGTCTTCTGGGGTTCCGTTCCTCAAAACTGTTGTTTCTGAATGAGTCCGCCTCTTCTTTTGCCTCATTGGCGTGAGTTCTGTATTTTTTGATGATGGCGATCGATCCGAACTTCTCGAGGATTTTCGTGAGGCAAGGTTTTCAAGATGAGTGGAGGCTCCTGACGGTAAAGGGGTATCGGTATTTGCAAAAGTAATGAACTCACTCGATTGTTGCCTCACAGAGTTTGCTCTGATGCTCCCGGGACTAATTAATGGCTGCGAGGCAGTGCTTCTGTATTTTTCACGCAAGTCTTCAATAATACCATAATCTGGGGATTCGGGCGATAAAGCAGCTTTGAGGCTTTCTGTAGTGATTATTGGTCCTGTTGTTTTATCGAAGTGATTAAAATAGGGATCAGAAATCCCCAATTCATTGTAGAATCTAATTCCACTCAATCTGTTCCTACTGTTGAGGACATGGCCCATGTACAGAGTATAGAACCAAACAAAATCATCCCATAGTGATGTCCGAGGTTGTCTGGTGGGGGTCCCAAGCCATTCCAGATATACAAGTGCACATATGAACTGTCTCTTATTGCCCTTATAGCGTGGGTAAGTATTAGAATACTTCTCAAAAAGCGAAGTGGGCCGCTGCTTCGACTGGTCGGCATGCCCCGAGCTCAGCCGAGTTCTTCTGGGTACAATCGAAGCTCTAGTCATGATGCGACCGTCGAAAGGGGGAGATGATTGACCTGGGGGCAAGTTTTTGTAAGATGTGGAGGTCTGATCAGAGATTACTGTATCATGTAAATCTGTCTCAAATCCATGGTGACTCGTTTGGGAATCTTCTGGAAATGCCACGTCTTGTGTTCCTTCGGTATTATTGCTGATTATTCCCGGATCTACTATTGGTGATCGCCTTTGTAGAACTTCTCGTATCTCACGCCTGTTGGCTCTTACCATTTCGTTTCTGTCTTTATAAGGCGTTTCCTCTTGACTGAAACCTAGAACCTGCTGTAGAGCTAGAAAATCCGTAATTTTCTGCCGTTTGAAAGGACGTTCCCCATCGTGTCCTTGCTCTGGAGAACTTTGACTTAATGGTAGAAAGCTTATGGAAGGGCTCCTACTGGGAGAGTGCAAACCATCAGAAGTAGCCCCATCAAGATTGGGAATTGGTATAGATTGGCAATACTGAGTCCTTGGTACGCTCGGATAAGATATATGATCATTGGACTTTGATGATATCTGCTGTTCACGAGAGTGTTGAACCTTAGAGTTCTTTGACTCTTTTTTGTCTTGGGGCGTCTCACCGATTGTGTCGATCATCTGAGGAGGTACTTTCGGTAATTTGAGTGACTGAAATCGCCCGGATTCAGGGATAAGTAAGCTGTCTTCGACTGTTTCGTTTTGTGGGCTATCATAAGTTCCAGGAATCACAAACTCTGATGACAATTCTGCATTCGGCCGTTTTCTGAGATTTGGAGTCTTTTCGACCTGTACTTCAGACTTACGCTGCGCGGTTTCGAGCTGACGCTGTGAAAATCGTGGGTGATCATCTTCAGGTGATTTGCGACTCTGGATTCCGTTGTCTACGTCAGCAGAAACAGGTGAGTTTTCGCTCTGAATTTCGTCGCCCAGGACATGCGGAATATCCAATTCCAACTCCTCGTCATCCGAAACACTATTAGCTGGGTATTGGACTGATGCTGTAGGTGCTTTGACCTTGATAACACAAGTCGCCTTGTTTTCTGTGACATTGGGAGAAGATTGCGGGATGACCTCTTGACAAGCCTCTGAGACTGGCACATCAGAACTATCGGAACTATGCATTCCATCACCACTCTCAATAGTTAGAGAATTCTCTCGACCTGCAATCTGCTCGACATTATCGTTTTGCGCAACCACTTGTCTAGGCTTTGAGTTGCGTTTTGAACTAGGGCAACTAACTTCCATCGCATCACTCAACTTGCTGTCTGAATGATGATCCTCATCGTCGCTGTGTTCTATTGGTGAGTGTGTACGATTTCGATTTAAACTTTGATGGGAGGTGTAATTTACCTCCATCGCCTGTCTAGGTCTTGAGTTTCGTTCTGGACTAGGGCAACTAACTTCCGTCATATCACTTGAGTCACTATCCGACTGATGACCCTCATCACTACCAAACACAGTTTTAGACTGCGGATCTTCATGAATATATTCAAATTCTTCAGTTCCTTTCGAGTGGCGAAGGGCAGCGGGACTATCCTTACAATCGTCCCCATTTTCCGTCTCAATAGTGTCCTGGCTCGAGTCTGCTTTCGAGGCCTGACCGCTCTGTACTACATTCTTGGGAGTGGCTGAAGCTCGTGCAGCGAGCAATTTCTCGTAAAAAGCTAGTTGAGATTTCAGGATTGCTGGGGGTAGATTTGGTGCGGATCTACGATCATCCGGCAATAAGGCAACCGAGTCCGGACGCTTGCACCAATCGTTCTGTTCTTTTGAAATACGACCATAAGGGTGTGGAATATACGACAGATTTTTCTGAGATGGCAATGTTTCATTAATTGGAGAATTATCATGAATTTTCCCGCTGGAAGATTCCATAGCCTCGAGCGTCGCATTGTTTGCATTAGGCCTCCCATCCCCTAGCATCCTATTATTACCAGTTCTTTGTTCATCTATGGAAGGCCTGGGAGACTGTTGAACCTGTAAATCGTTTATGTGTCTCGCTTCATCACCTCTTTCCAGATTGGGGGCAACAAAACTTGATTTGGGGGAAAGTGGTTGTGCTAACCCCGTAATATCGGCCGAGTCAAGTGGTTGTCCTGGCTTACTGAGATGAGGACTATCAGCTGTAATTTGGACGGCCGTACGATTCTGAAGAATTGCTAGGACATCATAATTCGAAGTGCACGGCTTTGGTCGATGCAGATCAGAAACAGTACTCTTTTCTCTTCTGGATTCTGAAATACTAGCTGGATCCTGTGTCGCAAGCATAGCAGACTGTGAAGGTGTTGAAGTATTTTGGGATTCGAGTTCGAAATTTTGGTGAACAGTGTTCCCACGATTCTCAGCATCCAGGAAATCTTTTATTGCATCCAATTTGTTATCAATAAATCCCCCAATGTCTACAGCACGTGCTGAGCCAGAAACATCTTGCGGCCCTTTGGGCTTAAAACTTGGGATCTTCAGGTATAACCTGGTTGGTGGCTCTACTGTAATATTAAAGTCACACACCCGAAGTTGAAGTTAGTACTCCTAGGAACTTATTGTAAACTGGTGAGGTCATCATACCAATTGCAACTTCTCCGCTGCTAGGGTTTCTCCAATAAACTCCTCCAGTGTCCTTTTGTGCTTCTCCAAATAGCGATTCAGGAAGTCTTGTTGGAATATTGCTGTGATCTTGGTGGTACCATCAGATACGATCATAGACTGCATTGAATCCCGCGCCTTGCTGTTCTGTACATGTGTCAATAGACAGAACTATTGAAAAAAGGTTCAAATGAATGACCCACACTAATTAAATGAATCAATCCGGGCTTTTCGAGCTTGATGAAGAGTCTTTCCTGCTCGTAAGAGAATTGCTCGTGAGACTTGCTGGTATTTTCATGCGCAACACGCGTTGATTTCAGCCAAATCAGTGCTTCTTTCAAAGATTGTTCAATATTTTGGGCAAGCCAGCTTCGTAAGAGAGTCATGATGAAGTTGATTGCTGTATATTATTTGAGATCTCCAGTGTTATAATATCCCATTCGAATATGAATCCGTGAATCTTAATTTATAATCTCACAAACTCATAGATACAAAGACTAAGCAGTATCATAACATGTTGTTGAATTACCCAGGTAGACTTTCTGGAAAGTATAAAAGAATGTTATGGTAGCGACAATAGTTCAAGTGCGCAGTCAATATTTGTAGCATTGAGATTGTTTAATGTGGTAAATGGATTGAGTAGGGTCGAGTTGAGTTGACCTAATATGATAATCTGGAAGGCGCGTTCGCGATATCAATTTACGATAGAGTGGAGTACTGGGCTAGCTCGAGGCTAGGCAAGAAGGAGCATAATGTGGCGTGTGTGGCTGACGGTGATCGGAATGCCAATGTACAAGCCTTATCTAACTTGATAATGATGATATCTACCCTCCAGTAGAGCAGAAAACCGGGACATTTGGAAATACACAATTCTTTTTAATATTCGATATCAATTCAAAAAATCATTATTTTGGATCAAAAATGAGATAAATACATCCATAGCCCTCTGAGTTATCATAGTTACATCATTGGAATCTTAATATATATATCTATATTGTTATAAAATACCTACCAGGTATCAAGGTGAGAGTGTTTCCAATGTATGATTTTATTTGAGTGATTTTGTGGACCGCTTTTTCTCGATCATATGAAGCTGCCCGTGCTACCCTACCACTTATTAGGTGTGAACTGCTTCTATGAGGGGAAATTCCAGTATCCTCACAACGCTTTTCAAATAAAGTGCATTCGTTTCTATTGATCCTTCTCAAAATGCAGCTTACTCTTCGACTCATAAAGCGAAAACAAATATTGCTGTAGCTTATTCAATAATACAAGTAAATTGTTATTGTCATAAGAAATGCTGCCACCACTTTCCTGTTAGTGATTCTATCAAGGGCGTTCATCTCATCTGGCTGACCATTCATCCATCCAGCCAAAGAGCAATCTGCACATGTCGTTCCGCAAGACAACCTATCTAAATTTACAAATCAACTTCATGACATGATTACGCAAACTCAAAGCGGTCTAAGCTGTCGCACAACTTTGGTTTATCGAACACAATATATGATTCGCTCTTGATAGGAGGGCATCGGTTTGCTAAGAACCAAGAGCTCTGAGTTCACCCTTACAATTTCAACAGGCTAAAACAAGAGGTTCTCAGCGTGTGTATAAAAAGAAGATGTCATCTCATGGATCCCCAAAACCTTCTGTGATGGCGCCGCTATTGATTCCACTAGGAGCGCGATCTCGTCGAGGGTCGTTAGTATCAATTCCTGGGGCCACCCCCGTCGATAAGGAACAGCTGGCACAAGCTCTTGATAAAATACATAGTACTGCTTGTCAGTCAGAGACTCTTACCACGTTCAACGAGTTTGCTCCTCCACCTCCATCCTCCTCGAACCCTGAGAGTAAAGGCTTAGCTGGGGATATTATGCAAAATGGTTTGAGTGGTCTATACAGTCGGTTTAAAGGCGCAGTTGGAGTAGGAAAGGATAAAGCAGGAAACACCTCCGTGAAAGGTGACAATGAGAGCTTCGACACGATTTCAATCAAGAGTCAAAATGCATCGAATATTACTCCGGGTTCAAAAGGTTCTGCCGGTCTTGCGCGTGAGGATTCGGGCATTACTGCTTCACCCATCCAACTTTCAACGACATCTTCACAACTTCAGTCCCCATCTGTATCTTCGTTCATGGGGAATTCGTCTGAGATGCAGTCGCATGCTATCAAATCGTCAAAAACCTCGCTCTCGTCAGCACCCTTAACCTCAATATCGTCAGCCAGGCCTCCTCTCAATCCAATGGTCAAGAACGCCTCGTCTTCAGCTATTGTCCCTACCGTTGCGCCTGTCAACGCGGTTGCATTCAAAGAGGGGGAGAAGGCTCGGCTGGGAAGTTCGGATGGAAATGTTACAGATAAAGTAAATAAAAAAGGTGCTTCAGACAGATCCGAACCAGCTTCAGCGTCAGATTACACTCACCCTAACACGTTTGGGTCAGCTAACGCATCCGAAAGTAGACGTTTTCTAGGCCATTCTTCGGGCTTAGATGATTCGGAATCTTTTGATTTTGAGCCCATGAAAAGCGAATCCGCTGGGCGAATGTCGCTAGGCAATTTAGACTCCAAAAAGGATTCTCAGGAGATGAACTTTCGTGCTAGTGATGGCAGCGCCACAGGAAGGGCCAAATCTCTGAGTAACCCTAAAACAGCATCGTCTGCACTTTCTTCCATAAAAAGTTCAGACCCAAGACCGAATGCAACACCGCGTCTCTTCATCCCAGAAATTGCCAGGCGAAGCCCTGCCGTCGAACGTATAACTCAGTCACATCTTCCTGGCTATCAAGCATCACGTGCCTCTTCGACAGACCACAGTAGCGCGGAAGCTAGTCCTGTCCATACGTCTGCACATAATCATGTACGGCATGATTCTTTTGGTACAGATGAGCGTTCTTCGCGTACTTATTCCGGTAGAGCTCGCATACCCGGCACTACTACAAATGGAGGTAATGCAGAAGTAGTCAGCGCTCGCTTAGAACAAATGAGAAAGCAAGTCCTTAGTAAGGAATTTTGGATGGCTGATGACATCTGCAAAGAGTGCTTCTTATGCGGCGATCCTTTCACTGCCTTTCGCAGAAAACATCATTGCCGAACTTGCGGCTGTATCTTTGACTCAAAATGCACACAGACTATTTCAGGTCAAAGATTTGGTGTTCAGGGGTCACTTCGGATGTGTACAACTTGCCTCGATATCATAAACAGGCGCCACGATAGTAGCGGCTCTGACGATTCGGATGACGAATCAGGCTTGCCGACTTTCTTCCATTCTCAACAGGCCAAGTTTGACTCCTCTACATCAACTAAAATAGATCTGCCGGAGAGCTCAAGTGATTCAGTGAAGATAGGAGACGAATCTAGACCTCTAGCGACCCCAATGATGGCCATACCTGCCACGCGACGAATTGGAGATTCTTCCAACAGGCGCTCCGCCATTCTAGAAATAGATGCACCGCAACTGAGTCGCCCAAGCTCATCCAGATCATTGAAAGCCTTGTCTACTGCCGCGAGACCTTCATCTTCTAGCCATAGGCGGCATCAGTCAAAACACAATTTTCTTGGTCGTTTCAAAACCCCTGCCGGAGACAGAGCACCATTTCATCGTGGACTAACCGATGATATTGGAAAAGGAACACGTCTACCAGCCTTCCATGACGATAATATTATTGATCCAGATTTGGCACCATATATGTCGGATGAAGGCTCAAGCGCCGATGAACAGATGAGCATTTTTGCTACTTTGAACAATGGTAACACTACAACTTCTCCTTTCGAAAATGACAGAGTGGGTTTTGGCTCTTTGCTGAACGCTACCAAAAGACATAGGGCTAGAACTGGCGATAAAAGTGTCAGTGGGATCAGTTTCACAAGTCGAGGCTTAGAAGATGCTAGTGCAACTGTGGGGGCTTTCACACGACCGAATCGTCGTCGTAATCTAAGCGTTGCTAGTAACACTTTACATCATACTCGGCCCTCGCCAAGACAAATGAAGCCGACAGGCTTAGCGAAGGGGTATGGGAATGTGAATGAAGATGTCGCTACACCGGAACACTCATCAGATGTGCCCACGCCGGCAGGCATGTCTTCAAAAATGACTCGAAGTGCATCAATGCGAGATGCTAAAGCTCCTGCTATAGAGCTAAATAATGCTAGTTTACATCATGTCCGGCGGCTGCTACATCAATTACTTGAAGACGCAGACGTTCCAAACGTTGCTTCTTGGGAGAAGGCCCTAATACCTATTCTCCTTCAGTGCACGGACGATGTAAATCCAGACGTTCGGCGCGGTGATGATATAGATATTCGCCATTACGTCAAGTTAAAGAAGATACCCGGTGGAAAACCAGGTGACACTTCATATGTATCCGGCGTCGTATTCACTAAGAACCTGGCCTTGAAAAGTATGCCTAGGAGTATTTCGAATCCCCGCATTGTTATTGTATCATTTCCAATTGAATATCAACGCCATCAATCGTCTTTTATGAGTCTGGAGCCTGTTATCGCGCAAGAGAAAGAATTCTTGAGAAACATGGTGAATCGAATTGCATCTCTGCGTCCCCAGCTTCTTCTGGTTCAGAAGCATATTTCCGGGCTTGCTTTGCAATATCTCGCTGAGGCAAACATTGCCGTTATCTACAATGTTAAACCCTCAGTAATAGAAGCGGTTTCAAGATGTGCCCAGACAGAGGTCATTTCATCTATCGATATGGTAGCTCTAAAGCCAGTACACATAGGCAAGAGTTCTGGTTTTGATGTGAAAACTTATGTCCATGGAGATATTCCGGGAAGAAAGAAGACTTACATATATCTATCCGGGTGCCCAAAAGAGCTAGGATGTACCATCGCTCTCCGGGGTGCTAGCATGCCTGTACTTGCCAAAATGAAGCAGATCACTGAATTCATGGTATACGTGGTTTACAATTTGAAGCTTGAAACATGCCTAATGAGGGATGAATTCGTCTTGATCCCGTCTGTGGCAGAAACTGGCAATCTCTCGCCTGCAAGACAAAATGGACAGACTTCGAAATCCATAGGATCGGATGCTATGCCTCAACAAGACACAGTTGTGGCCGCGAGCAATGTATTGCAGGCTGCTACTGAGTCGAATAAAATCAAAGGTCCTTCTCAAGATGAGCTCGGCAACAATGAAGGCATATCCACTGATAAAGTTCTCATTAACCCTGAATCTACTATTGAGGCTCAGACAGCCATATTGACTGACCAAAAGCCGGAAGTGTCCAGAATGATCTCTGCACATGAGTCACATGTTCACTCTTCCCATGACGATCACCTGCCAGAAGATGTACCTATGCCAACCTTTTATAGCGATATGGTAGCCAAGCACCAAACTAAAATTCTATCTGCCTCTCCATTTGTGAAGTTTATGCAACCGTATCTATTGGTTAGGGCGAGAGAGCAGGAGCGAAGACTTGTTTATTTGAAAAGACTTCGTGACCAAGACATGTTTGAAGAGCAGACCGATACAGAAAAATCGAAGCCGCAAAAGTTCCAGCTCATAAAGCCCGACATGGTCCACGAGAGTATTAAAAATGCACCTAGGCAAATCATGGAGGTTCTGCACGCTGTACATGATGCCGAGTATGATAAGGCTTTGCACAATTACCAGACACAGACTCGGCAATGGGAGAATTATATTCAAGGGAATCTCAACCTGTTCGATCCGTATGGACACCAAAATATCACTGTGCTATACACAGTCGTCTGCACGGAAACTTCAATTCCTTGTGCTGGGCCCGATCTTCTTACCCTCGCATTCTATACTGAGCACGAAATATCAGCAGAAATAGATCCCGATTGTACACTGGGCCAGTATGTAGAGGATCTGTGCTTGACGATCAACACTACCTGTACGTTTAATGGCTGCGATCGTAAGATGTCGGAGCACCATCGAACTTATGTTCATGGCGAAGCACGCATAACTGTGTTTGTTGAAAGATCACCTTGTAAGATTAAAGGACTTCAGGATTCCATTTTGATGTGGAGCTATTGCAAAAAATGTCAGAAGGAAACTCAGGTTATGCCCATGTCTGAAAGTACTTGGAAATACTCTTTTGGCAAGTATTTAGAACTATCTTTTTGGAGCAGCGAGTTGCATCTCAGGGCAGGGTTTTGTCCCCATGATTTGCATCGTGATCATTTGCGATATTTTGGCTTCCGCAACGTCGCCATTAGAATCCACTACGATCCTATCGACCTTCTTGAAATTGTTGTACCTCGAACAAGAATTACCTGGAAAGTAGATAATGATTTGAGGTTGAAAAACGAGCTTTTTACAAAAATAGAAGAACGGTGGAACAGGTTCATGACATCGGTGGTTTCGAGGATCAAAGGAATTAACATCGATAGCGTGGCACCCGAAAAGGCGGAAGCATGTAAAGCCGAAATAGAACGCTTAACGAAACGTGCGCAAGAAGAACACACTGCGTTGTTACGCAAGTTACAGGATAAATATATGGAATCGAAATACTATGAAATCATCCCACTAAATAGAGCTGTAAGAGCCATGCAAGAGAAGGTTGCGGAGTGGGACGATGCCTTCCAAGATTTTGATGGAAACTTCTTTCCCTCGGAAAAGGACATTCGCCGCCTTGCCGCGATACAACTCAAGAGGATGTTTATGGATCGTGACGAATCTCAAACTTCATTGGTGTCTGTAGAGACGAATGAACCATTGTCTGATGTCGAAGAGAAATCCGTAATTCAAGCACCAACGGAAACCGCAACCGAACCAAGTCAGGATACAGAAGAATCGCCGGAGGATCAGCTAACAGTAGTCGAAGACAGTTCAGTCCCAGATCTGGCAGCGGGCGATTCGCAGCCTTCCGATGGAACCCAACTATCTATAACAGAGGATCCAATTCAAACGCCTCGGCATGAGGGAGTAGAACATCTTGATCTCGCTATTCCAGAAACCGCAGATCAACAAGTTGCTTCGGGCATTTTGACACCGACAGATACATCTGACTTCCTCACATCTAGTCCGTCTGAAATGGAGAGTCTCCCGGATGTAGAAATACATACAGCACCTTTAGAAGCAACTTTATCCGAGAAAATTGAGAGACTACGAAGGGCAAACCAATCATATTCTGGCGAGCAAGGGCAATTACAAACAGAGACCTCGGGAATTCCAAGACCAACGGAACGTACAACCTCGCGCCGCAGTGGTGCTTCGCCTCCTCTTAATCGTACTCAGTCGCAGCCTGCAAATACCTTACGTCGCATGCAGCCAATTTCTAGTAAGGCATATCATCGTCTAGGAGATGCGCGCAAGTCTAGTGATACTCAGATCCCATTGCTTGAACCTTTGAAGCCATCTACGACAGAGCCGGTAAGACCCACCGACAAAAGACTTTCGGAAAGATTGGGCTTGGGGTCACTCAAACAGAATCGCAAGGCGGGACACTCCCTAATTCCAAGGTCTGTGCAAAGTAAACGAAAGGAATCCAAAGTTACAACGCTAGCAAAGCACTTTGAGCAGTTGAGTAGAGAGTTTGAGAAAGAACGTCTACGCGACAGGAGACGAATGGCAGCGAAAGTCACACAATCAAGAGCTTTCCCCAAGGCATCTTCCAAGCCGATTGTCGAGATATACAAGGATATCAACGAAGCTGTCGAGGAGCGCGGACCCCCCGACGAAGTTTCTCTAGACTCCGAACCCACACGAGTTAGTACAGAATCTACTGGCATGACTGAAGGGCTCGCCGATCTTAATATGGAGCCTCCTAGTAGCGAGACTCAGCCAAATTCGCCAAATGACACTTCTGCCGCCACTGAAGGCGCTGTTGCCGACATTGAAGCGGATGACAGCCATCAAAACTTTAGTCAAACTGGTTCAGATGACGAAGGAGCTGTTAGCGATGCCGACCATTCTTTAATTGGTGACCTTTTGCAAGGCGCGGAGGAGTTAGCTGAATCGCTTCGTGTGGGCAAGCCAAATGCCGACCTTCCGCTGGAGATACCAAAGCATGAGAAGTCTAGTCTCATGAAGATGTTAACTAATTTCTGGGCGGAGAGATCTGCCAGTGGTTGGACCCAGCTTGAGTATCCCATTAATGCTGGTGAGCATATATTTGTCGATTCTGATGTTATTATTAGAGAGGATGAACCGAGCTCGTTGATAGCTTTTACGTTGTCATCCGAACATTATCTAGCTAAGTTGGATGATCTTCGACAACAAGGTCCAGCATGCGCAAAAGCCCAAGAGCATGATTCTATGCCTTTAGACGGTACGCCAGACATATGCGAAGATGGTATCAACCAAGCAGAAGTCGAAACTTCATTATTGCGTGCCACTGGTACTCATCTTGCGTACTCGTTCGTCGATTCCTCGGCAAGAATGCAATGCAAAATTTTCTTTGCGGAACAATTTGATGCTGTGCGAAGAAAGTGCGGAGTAGCAGATCGAATCATAGAATCGTTATCTCGGTGCTTGAAATGGGATTCTAAAGGAGGAAAGACCAAATCCGTATTCTTGAAAACACTCGATGACAGACTGGTCTTGAAACAATTATCCCCCATTGAAACTCAGGCATTCCTCAAATTCGCGCCAGCTTATTTCAACATTATATCCGAGGCGCTGTTTCATGAGTTACCTACGGCCATTGCGAAAATGCTTGGTTTCTTCCAGATTGTTATCAAAAATCCAGCTACGGGCACGGAAATCAAGTGGGATGTGTTGGTAATGGAAAACCTTTTCTATGATCGTTCGCCTACACGCATTTTCGATTTGAAGGGATCCATGCGAAACAGAAAAATTCAGTCTACAGGGGAGCAGAATGAGGTGCTTCTGGATGAGAACATGGTTGAATTTATCTATGAGTCTCCTTTATTTGCACGTGAAGTAAGTAAAGTAAGAGCAATGCAAAGTCCATGTCACTGATTTGTGTAAAGCATTCTAAAAAACTTCTTCGATCTGCCATCTTCAATGAT
Organism: Botryotinia convoluta; assembly: GCA_004786275.1. NCBI lineage: Eukaryota > Fungi > Ascomycota > Leotiomycetes > Helotiales > Sclerotiniaceae > Botryotinia > Botryotinia convoluta. The sequence goes on along the minus strand of PQXN01000027.1, from coordinate 149,643 downwards.
ACTCTCTTCCTGCAACGAAACGATGTAATGGATTACTCGCTGATGGTAGCTGTGGATGAGGTGAGTGTTGCTAAGCAAATACGGATTTAACATATACTTACATGATGAAGGCACGAAAAGAACTTGTCGTCGGAATCATTGATGTAGTCCGTACTTACACCTGGGACAAGAAGTTAGAATCGTGGATCAAAGGTACTGTTTCATCCAAACCTAAACCTTGTCATTTCATGCTAACGAATACGTCCAGACCGTGGTTTCGCTGGTGGTGGCCGCAATCGACCTACCGTCACGTCGCCTAAGGTCCGTTCAATTCTCCTTTCCAATTATAAGTTACGTAGTCTTAACAAGCAAGCAGGAATATAAAAGCCGTTTCAGAGAAGCGATGAACAGATATATTCTTCAAGGTACCAATACTTCCTTTCCCTGGCGATTTTATGTTTGCTAATGAGAACAAATAGCCCCCAATAGTTGGCACCAACCTCTGGATGGAAGACCGAGAAGAGACTCAAGACAGATGGTGCAAGAGGCAAGAACGCCGGTGTTGTGATATGCGATGGGGACGATGCAAGTAAAATAGATGCTTGGCATAATATGAAGCAGAGCTTGCGTTGGGAGGTGTACAGACTGAATTGGGCATTGGGCATTTAAACGGAGGGGTGTACGAAGAATCAGTCCCATTACAGGCTAGATTGGGAAGGCGAAGACTTGAGATGTGGCTATGCATTTTATACCAACCATAGATAAGAATATAATCCAAGAAAGCCCATTGAATCAAGATTCAAATTCGGTCTTCAATTATGCACAGAAATCCAAGAAGAACCCAGGTAATGAGTGCTGAACGTTGGTAATTGATTTGGAAATGAGGAATTACTGTCTGAGGTGATTGTCTAAGAAGGCCTGTGGCCGATAACGTATGTTCAATTTCAGCGATTTTTGTATTGAAAGGCATGCCAAGGTTATGTGTGATTGAGACATCAAAATCATCGTGGGGGTATCATTGGCATTAACATTAATATATTCTAACTACATAGGCTTTCAAGTCTTTTGACTTTTCTTCCTAGATGGCTGTTTCCGCCTCGGGGGATTTGAATCTTTTGAAAGTTGTTTGCGAAGTTGCTCATTTACAGCTTCAGCGTCATCTTCTTCCCCGGCAGGTTCGTCAGCATCACCAGCTTCGCTTTCTTCGTCAGACTCTATGCCAAAAGCCTTATCGATTGTTTCAGCATCAGCGACATCATCCAACGCGGCACCACCATCTTCATTATCACTGTCAAAGCCTTCGAATCTACAAGACATGTTAGCGTAAAGTCTGATGTGTTATGTTTTCCTGAAGAACTTACGAGTCATCTCCATTGTCGGCTTCGGCCATTGAAGCAATATCTCCAATAGATGTGTCAGCTACTGATTCTCCAGCTTCATCACGCTTTCTCTTCCGTGGCATTTCGCCCAATCTACCTTCTCGTCCTTCTACTCCGGTTTCTTCTGGACCTTCGAGCTTTGGAGGTGGAGTGAACCATGGAATTTTGCCCCTCAAGAAGTCATTGAGGACCATCTTGGCTACGCCGTCAACATCGGGCTCACCTCCATGTAATAGTCTTCCTCCCTTTCGTGCAAGAAGCTCTAAGAATTCAATATGGTCTTTGTATCCCTTAAGAGCATATGTTCTTTCAATGTGTTGGGGTTTAGTTTTACTCAAAACTGCGGGAATATATTGTTCTGGATGTTCAACATTCTCAACTCTGACTACACCTCGTAGTAGAATATCTTGGGGTGTATCGGTAGTACTGGGAGGAACTACTCCAGGACAATCAATGAGATAAATGCGTTTCATGAGAGTAATGTACTGCCAAACTTTTGTTTCACCCGGTATTGGAGCAACTGTGCAGACCTTCTTCTTTCTCAACGTGTTAATGATTGATGATTTGCCAGTGTTTGGGTATCCAATGAAGCCAACTGATATTTGTTTGCGGTCAGCATGTAGGGAAGAGAATTGACGGAGGAGTTGAATGAGAGATCCTTTTCCGAATGAATTTGTTATCGAGGCGTGAAATGCAAGAGTTGGATAATCTTTGGAGAGCGATCGCACCCAAGCGGCCTGCAGTATATTAGCATATGACATTAATTATATTGCATGTGAAATAGTATTATTGTGTGCACTGGTGAAATGTATGAATCATTACTAAGAAAACCACCACAAGCCACTAGCTAAAGAGGAAGTGGACTTCAACTCAAACGAAACATTATCGAACTCTTTGCGACAGACTCTCCAAGACGGTGAGCTGCCTACTCAAGACCCGAAAGCCAAGAGCGGCGAGAATGAACTCGATCTACCAAAGTTGTAACAGACTGCCTTCCATTGTGAGGAGCACATAGTGCAGAAGATGCCTTGACTTAACGATGGAATAAAAACGGGGGCAATAGATGGGTGAAAATGGTTAACATGTGGAAGAATTGTCAAACTTACAGCAACTCCGGTGGGTACAAGATCGCACTTGTTGAGTACGAATATCAAGTGCTTATGCGGTGCTTCGTCCTTGATGTACTTTTCCACGGTCCGACAACGAGTTCCTAGAGGATCTCTAGCATCTAAAACATGTATGACCACATCTGATGAATCAATAACTTTGTAGAGCTCATTCCATATGCGTTTGCTTTGACCCTTGCTGAAAATTGCCTCTCGAGCACTGGTGATGTGGCCATCATCAATAGCAGCAGCTTCACCAACAGCTTCGGGATCGTTCGAAGTTCCACTCAGAAGCTTTGCTTGTTCGAGTCGATCCAGATATGTATCGTGGCTCTTAACACTATCGTCGGCAAGATCTTCCAATGAACTGACACCGAGCTTTACTCTCTTTCGTTGTGCTTTGGGACCGAAGGTATCACTGAATGGAGACGCCTCGACTGCCATCTTGGCTTGATGCTGCTTCAATCCATTCTTCCCTTGTCCGTCGCGAATCAGTGACATTGGCAATTTATTAGTCTTTAGCAATACCGAGTAAGGATCACTCGCGCGTTCAGCCATGGCTTCTCGGAAAGAGGTCAAGGCATCTTGGCCAATGACTCTTGAGTTTGTAAACCATTTTCTGTTGGGCTCAATTCGTGCGGGTTTTGTTTCTCTACTTTGGAAGGTAGCGGCTTGAGTAACTTTTCCTGCGGCATTGTGACGAGCTTTGCCTTCATTGAACATATTCAAGGTCTTGGCTTGCTTCGCTGTGCTGTGAAATGATTAGTTTTCAGTCCGTCAACGTGTGTAATGGCGGGAACATACCGATAGAAATTCTCGCCCTTGGTCTTAACATTGGCCATGCCATCTCCTACTTTCCCTTGCTTGACCTTTCTGGCCGCTTCTTTCTTACCGGTACCCATATTGATAATTGATGCGCGATGCGCTGTGAAATTTTGAGGTTGTGAAAAAAGTATGAAAAAAGGAAGTCGAAGCTCAGGAAAAAAAGTTTTAGAGATTTTGGGGGTTGTGGCTGATGTGCATCGCGCTAAGGTGTGGCTGGGTGGGTTAGCTTCTAAAATATATCTCCACTAACCAAAGATATTTTATCAACTTCGATTGTGAGGTAAGGAAGGAGTGCCTTTATCAGAATGACCTCGGAATACTGAACCCTATATTCTGACAACCTACATCTCTCTCCCGTCTGACCCATAATATCGTCATTTTTGCAGTATCATTCGAATACAATGTCATCAAGTATGTCGAAGAGTTCTTTGAGCTTCATTGGGCGATGTAGGCCCAGTCAATCAACCGCGGTCTCATCTCGAACTTTCTCCACCACTACTTCATGTAGCGCTATTGGACCTGAAAATCCTCGATTTATTGAAATACCCACCACTCAACAGCCAGACGCCCGGGGGCATAGAGATATTAAAGGAACTTTACCTCCCCCACGAAATCTTTTCCCCAACCGCGGCCCCGACAAGATCTCGAAAAAGTATCTAGATTCTGTGACTCGTGAGCCCTCGAAACCTCCAAAGAACCCAAACGATTATGTTGCGTGGAAGCATCGGCTAGCAACTCAGCGACGTGAGAGCTTGAAGGAAGCGTTGGTAAATCTTCATAAGAGGAAATTGACCCAGGAGCGCATAGTTGCACACAAGAGCTACTCGAAACGAATGGCCAATGAAAAGAGACTAAAGGCTCCTCAACGAGAGGATGAAAGGCTAATGAACCCCACGATTACGGAAGCCATGTCGAAACTGCAAGTAGGCTTTGTTCCAGATCCAAATAGAGAGAGTGAACTGGCACAGAAGGCATTAAGGGTACAAATTAGGGCGGCTGAAAGGGAGGAACAGAGGAAGAACGCGTTGCATACGCTGTATATGAAGGCTCGGTCATTCATCACGACGGAGGAGCAATTGAATGCTAAGATTGATGAGATCTTCACAAATCCTTTCGACAAAAATGCACCTTACAAGAGAAATATCTGGGAGGTGCACGAGAAACCACCCACTGTCCAGGATATGCTTTCAGGCGTCAACAATTCCCATAAGACTGCCGTCGGAAAATACTCGCATCCTGCTGTAATTACTGGAACCAGAATGCAGCACATCGCAGAAGAATTAACTGGTGGAAAGATGGACTAGTAGGCTTGCATCATGACAGGTATTTCGGATGCTTCAATAATGCTTGCTTGTACAGTATCTAGACATTCAATGATTTGTTACGTCTCTTACGTCAATTGTATGCCAATTCTTCATGTTTCGAGTGCATTCATGGATTGTTCCGTTGTTTTTGTGATCTCAATGCCCATCAATTTGTCGTTCATTATGGTGTGGGGCTTTCTTGTGTATTGCGAAGGGCCTGACAGGGTTCTTTAAAGGAGACGCATTTAGATACAATCTAAATAGGGACTTTTAGATTTGACACGGCAATCTCAATGTGCTTATGAACGAGCAATCGCCCATTTCTAATTTGGGAAGCAAACCTCGAAGCTTAAACGTGCAATGTTTAAAATTGTTCAACAGCTTCAATATTAGAGATCATATCACTTTTCTACACTATTTTTCACAGTATCATTGTCAAATATCACACTCCTGCATCTCTCGTCCAATGCTCAGACGTTCAGGGATGACGTCTCATCCCCGCCCGTCTGTCTTTCCGGCCAGGTGAAACTATTCCCCAGAATCTTTCACTCATTGCCGTGGCCGCAAATTGATTCGATTTCATAATCCTCCCAGCGTAATCACCTCACAACCTTCATGAAATGAAACGCCGTGCCTAGCCATAAAGCCGTTACTCTACCCCACAATTTCTGAACCAACTTCGACATCCCTGTACTCGTACCGCTATACCTAAACACACCTGTCGGTGACGTGACCATTGACGTTCGTGATTCACTCCCCCGCGGCCGATGATTGAAAGCGCAGTCGGTATGAAGTACCAAAGCCATTTGCGCAGATAATAGAGTCTATTGGTGTGGGGGTTGAGGTAGAATTTACTAGTTTGTCCATCTTTGATCCCTTGTTTGCGGCAAAATGTACGTCGATATTGGGCTGCTGAATAGCTTTCATGAAACCGTTTGCGGGAGTGACACGGCGACAACCGAGACCGAAGGGGGGCACAAATCAATTATAGCGACAATCAACCTTCGAATGCATGGGGTACATATGTTAGCCGAGGAGTCGATAATGTATTTATTTGGATTGGGTCGACGACAGCTGACATCGCAGTGTGCACTTGTCTAGGTTGTCTCTGAGGCATAACTTTCCATCAGAGCAGATATTAGATGTGCTCCTCGTCAGAGAAGCAACCGTTTGACAACCAGGAATGTAGTCAAAAAAATGATTTCAAATAAATCATCTAGACCAAACTTGACACTCTTGATCTTGACCATACTTGAGTAAAAGCGTAAGGTAACAATAATATCTACCGATATAGTGAAAGTTGCAAAATTGTATTCACTGGGTGCGCTCTGAATGACTGCGCTCTTACCTGCGTCGGGAGATAGCCCTGACTGAGTAAGACGAAAATCCCCAACATCATGTTATGCAGCTCCAGAGACTTATGTGATTTCCCCAGAGCAACCAGTCTCTTCGTGCTGATCCTAGTCTACTAGTTGCAGAATTAATATGATACAAATATAATACTAATGCATATCAGATATGCTGTTGGAATGATGTTGGAAATAAAACGCGTAATCCCTGTACACACGGTGGATTGATATGCAGGTGGATGGAAACCGGTTGGTGGCGTCAACGAGATGTCAATTCTATTTGTCTTGGCCTTGAGTTTCAATATAAGAGGAACAAGAGTCGTTAAATACTGGGGTTTCTCTATTGTTGGGGCATTGAGCCTTCCACTTTCCATTGCTTCTCAAAATACACGCCATCCCTAGAGAATTCTGTGCTGAACTTCTGTGCTGAACTTCTGTGCTAAAACGTCTTCGTCATTTTCTTTAGTATTACCCTTGACGAAGGTAGCTATATAGGCTATATTTCTCCCTCTCACTCAGGTTCCAAGTTGTAAACAACTCTGTACTCAAAATCTCATTCAAAAGAGTTTGTCTACCCAGTGTTCAAGCATTATGGCCTCAATCATTTTCGAAGAAGGTACACTGGCCCCTCGTCGCCAGAAGCAGCTTTTGAATCATATTGTTGATGGAATGGCTAAGCACCGCCCAAATTCGTTGTATGCTGAGATTCCCAAATCTCTAACTAGCTATGAAGATGGCTTCCAAAAAGTCACCTATGCCAATCTCGCCAATGTCATCACTCAAATTTGTTCAAGATTCTTGATTGTAAGATCATGATAACAACCAATCCAGCACTACCCATGGTTTCTGGTATTGTCGATGCCTGTAGTCTTCGTATGATTCATATCCTAAGTATAGAAGACTTGCTTGAGAAGACGTATGACCACTTTCCTTATCACAAAACATTTGCTCAGGCAAGTGCGGAACCATTGGCTGTCTTGCATACATCGGGAACCACTGGCTTACCGAAAGCAATTATCTGGACACATGATTTTGCAGCCAGTTAGAACGAGTGGCTAGCTACGGAGGCTCCTCAGGGATATGCTAACCAGAGCAATCTTTGGACATCGTACGTATTCTACCCGTTTAAAATTCATTGGACGAAGCGCTTATCAATGAAAAATTAGAGCCAGACTGTTTAACACGCTTCCCCCATTCCACGTGAGTTGTTCATTCTTTTGGGAGCTGAATCACTTTGATGCTGTTGATTTTGATTATTCCCTGCCTTTGCTCTTCTTAGAATACTGCAAAGTCTCAATTATTGATACATTTGTTCTGGGGTTTCTTTTACTTTGCTTACAGTTACGCTCGACAAACGGGATATTCTAGAGGGCACATAGGCAATCAATGTGAATCGATTTCGCGTAAAAATATGAATACTTTGCTGACTATCACAGAGCGGTGGTCTCTTCGCCTCATTTTTAGGTGCACTTCACAACCAGAGCTTGGTAATATACCCTCTAGCTGGTGTTCCTCCGTCTGCGCAGCTTGTGGTGGATGGATTACGGTATACCAAAGCCGACTGTGTTCTTCTTGCACCGCCGTTCGTCGAAGAGGTCGGAAAGAATCCTGAGCTACTCGATTTCCTTGCGAAAAGCGTGGATTATTTGATGTACGCAGGTGGTGATGTGTCGCAAGTGGCTGGAGACAAAATCTCAGAGCGCGTAAAGCTCTTCATGGTTATAGGCTCTACTGAGAGTGGAGTAATTCCGAATATACGACCTGCAAGGCAATGGTCAACGAAAGACTGGAAATATTTTCATTTCAACCCTCACGCAGGCATCGATTTTAGACACCAATCCGACAATCAATACGAAGCTGTGATTATTCGAGATCCAGTACCCGAGAAGAGGCAGCTAGTATTTTCTGTATTTCCTGAATTAGATGAATGGGGTACACACGGTTTATATAGCCCCCATCCGTCAATTCCTAATCTTTGGGCCTACTCTGGCCAAAGCGATGATATCATAGTCCTCCTGACAGGAGAAAAGACCAATCCCACTACTATGGAACAGACCATCTCGCACCATCCTGAAGTCCAAGCAGCATTAGTTGCGGGCACAGCTCGTTTTCAGACAGCGTTGCTTATTGAATTAGTGCCTTCGCAAAATTCCGAAAAACTTTCCACGGTGGAAAGAGCCCATGCTATTGAGAGAATCTGGCCCAAAATTGAAGAGGCCAATCAAGAATGCCCGCAACACGCCAAAGTTGCGAAAACTCATATATTGTTTACGACCCCAGAAAAGCCAATGGAAAGAGCTGGCAAGGGGACCATCCAAAGAAAGCCAACTTTAGATCTTTATTCTGAGGAACTAGATAAATTGTACGCAGATGCCGAAAAAATGTCGACTTCGGCACCAGTAGACATCTCTCTTCCACAGGACGGGGTCGACCTGACTGATAGCAACCCAATTGCTCTGTTCATTCACGATATTATTGCACAGCTCACAGGCACCAACAATTTCCAAGACGGTGATGATCCTTTTGCCCATGGTATGATGGAGTCTTTGCAAGCACTCCGTTTGACGCGAGTATTGAAACAGACTTTCGCAATTCCGGATTTCGATATCAGTACTGTGTACTCCAATCCATCAGTCAACTCGCTCACAGATGCAACCGTCCATCTATTCTCATCGCATAAAATAAACAAATCATCTAGCGAAGAATCGAGACAACATACAATAAGCCAGGTTCTTGATGAATACAAATTGTGTATTGATGAAGTCAAAAACTCTACGTGTTCCACTCCTCGAAAGGTTCGACGCTCTGAACAGCGGGTTGTTGCCCTTACCGGTTCCACCGGTTCGATTGGGTGTTATATTCTGCAAACGCTTCTGCATTCAGAGTTTGATTCGCACGTATTCTTTTTGAATAGAACTAATTTGCAGTTCCTTCAAGTTGGAAGGAGTAAGGGGCATGGTCTTGAAACAGAATTCCCCTCAGATCGTATTACATTCCTAGCCGCTGACCTCTCGAAGAAGAACTTGGGTCTTGACCTCAAGATCTACAACAAGTTGCAAGAATCTGTGACTGACATAATTCATAACGCTTGGACTGTCAATTTCAATCTACCACTTTCAGTCTTTCGGCCCAATATCGAAGGTGTCATTAACCTTGCATCTTTCGCTGTTTCTGCAGCTCAATTACCATCTTTAATGTTCCTTTCATCTGCGAGCTCTATTGCGCATTTTCAAAGACTACCGACCACTCCCGAATCGATCATTGACGATGTTTCGGCGTCGCTTGCCATGGGTTACGCTGAGAGTAAATATATCACAGAGCATTTGCTTGACTATACGGCAAAAAAATATCCATCACTGTTGATACAGATAGCAAGGATCGGGCAAGTGGCGGGGCCCGTCAGTAAACGTGGTTCATGGAACAGGCAAGAGTGGCTCCCTCGCCTGGTTCTGACTTCAGTGCAATTGGGCATCATTCCTGAATCTCTTGATGCAACGAAAGAAACCGAAGTCAATCGGATACCACTTGATATGCTTGCCAGAGTGCTTGTAGAATTTTGTCTGGGTGACTCTGACTCTAGCTCTACCTCTGGCTCTGACTTTGGCTCTGACTCTGGCTCTGTTGAAGAAGATGCTGGTGCAAAAGTCTTTCATCCTACAAATCCAGTGCTCACGTCTTGGGATTCATTGCTGTCTGCAATCAATAGAAGCCAGGACAAACCCCTCAAACCGGTTCCATTCAATTCATGGATTGAACACGTCAGAAAAGAAGCGGCAAAAATCGATGATACAACTAAGCTTGAAGACCAACTGACTGAAATTCCAGCTGTGAAGGTGATGCCATTTTATAAAGGCTTGGCCAGAGGAAAGGGGGTGCCGCGTCTAGATAACGAGAGAGCAATCAAAATGAGTAAGCAGTTGAGAGAATTGGCAGGAATAAAGTCAGAATGGATGGAAAAATGGGTCAAAGGCTGGATAGAAGCAGGTGTGGATAAGTTGTGATCTATCTGAGGAGAATTGGTGGTAACCTCACCATGCGGAGGACATGTATAGCCTATTATTTAGATTGTGAGCTTTCAATATTTTATCAAAGGTACACAATCATGCCAAAAGACCATACTGTAGTAATTCGAACAAACGATGTTATACATAGTACATTATTGTATTGATTGTCCTCTCCCCGTTAGGCACGTAGCATGTACATTTGCATCCTGCAGACTGCGATTGATTGATCTAACGACCGCGTGAGATTTGAAGTACTGCTTTTGTGGTTTCGGGTACAAATGAATGTATGTATAGAAAATCTAGAGGGATCTCAACTCGGAGAGCAGAATGGCTTTATATTCCCCAAATCGCAAAAAAAGAGGAATAAATCCTAAGAACAATCAACAAAACAAGTATAAATGGGAGAGACTTAGCTGTAAGCCTGTTTTCAAGACATGATACCTAGGTAATCTCACAAAAAAGCACTTTCCGAGTTCCAACTGTTTTCTCCTGACTCCGTACATTTTGACTCAGCTAGGTACCCAGGTACTATGCTATTCTTGTCATAAGATTTAAAAAAAAATCGACCTCGAAAGGACCCATTTTCGAGCCAATGCAATTTGATTACCGGACACCACAGTTTCGATGATTGTACTTTGTATGAGGTTGATACGAACGGTTGAATTATGGTGGAGAATTACCTAGGTATAAGTCCCCCAGATGAAATAATTAAAATCTCCAATTTCGTTTTTTTTGTGAGAACAGCACCCACTTACTTGTCTTTTCCGAAGCCCATGTTCTAATTTATTTAACCTTACCAATAATCGAGGTTGAGCATTTGGGATACTATGTAGATAACATTTTGAACTTAATATGCTGCCTCGAGACTGGAGAGCCAACTATTAGTCACAGGCACGTGATAACTTAAGTGGTGAAGAATACCTAGGTGGTTCAATGGCTCTGATGGGTCTCGCTTATTAAAATGCTTACCTAAGTAGCATTAAGCAACCGATGCTCGCTCCATTTCCATCTCCATCGCCATCTCTAGATCCGCCCATCTTCATCGCCATCATCATCGCCATCATCATCGCCGTCTCTATATCTCTTCATACGAACGCGGTTTCTCTGTCTTTATCGCTATATTCTTCCATCGCACAACATCGATTACAAATATACAAGCATTGTCTCAGATAAAATCACCACTATATCGTGTTGTGTACAAGAGTTGTATTCTACAGTATATACTGTTTAGAACAGCCCTGGCGGTGGTTATGTCCTTCGGCATCTACTGTTTAGAACAGCCCTGGCAGTGGTTACGTCCTTCAGCATCTGCTGTTTAGAACAACCCTGGCGGTGGTTACGTCCTTCAGTACCCGCTGTTTAGAACAACCCTGGCGGTGGTTACGTCCTTCAGTATCTATTGTTTAGAGCAATTCCAACACTATTTAAATTCATATAGTAGCCTTTATCGATCACTTCTGCGCCTCATTTTGTTCGAAGAGTCAAGGCTGCTCTATAGCCTGGGTGGGTGGGAATCACACGTAGAGTGTGGGCTAGCATTCTTTTAATGTAATCAGTCTTCACTATGTTTTATTGCTAATTTAATTATAGAGGTCAATAATGTCGGTCCCGATTGAGAAGCTCCAGCTAGAAAAGCTCCTTGATGAGAGAGTATTTGTAAAATGGGTAGATCAATCAGGTACAACTTTGACACTAGGTTCTTGCTTGTATGGTAACAAGCAGAATCCCAAGTTTTTTATGGCTGCATACCTTGATATAAAAGGTCATATTCATATTCACTTCAAACTTCAGGTGTCTATTAAGCTCGCTGGCAAAAAGCAACAAATGGATATGCTGTTGATTGTTCCTCCAGACGCCGACTTCGCAAGTGCCTCTACACCTCGTCCGATATCGAGCATCGATGATTTATCTCACGACGCTTCTGCCATTCACGAAGCTGGCTTAAGCGACTCACAACATGTCTTCCTCATAAAATTCAAACTGACTGCGAAGGGATTCGTCATTGCGAAAAAGAAGACTGCTCCGATCATTAGGCCCAGCACTACAACTGCAGAAAAGTTGGTTCATAGCCTTGAATCTTTGTCTAATACATCCATCTTCAGCGTATACATCAGGCCAAGCACTTACGCGGAAGTGAATCTGCAAAAACTTCGCACCCACCTAGTCAACACTTGTGCTACTATCGATACATGGAAAACCAACACAAAGGAGATGTACATTCAGCAAGGGGCTATGTTAGTGGAATGGAATAGATTCTTATCTGAGGATCAAAAACACGTACTACCGCCACCATATACTCTAGAGTCTCCGGAAGTGCAGGTTCCTCGGTCACCAGTAATTTTCGAGAAGGAACCACCATCAATCAATATTATCGAAGCGGCGATTGCCGAAACGCCGACTCGCACTCCAGTCAGCCCGACCCTTCCGCCAGTGCTGCATGGCATTTTCTCTCCTAGCGTCGAAGACTCCTTGAATGACAGAGTGAGCTCTGATGATATCGAAAAGGACTCGAGATGTGCGGAAGAGGGTTCGAGGTATATCGAAATGGACTTTGACGTGGATTCAGATGAGGAACGTCTCGCTAACTTGAATTCTCGAGAACTAAGTCAGCAATTTAATCAAGATTTAGAAGTTTCAAAGATACTTGAGTCAAAGTTTGTGGAGTGGATACAAGCAGCAATGCGGATAAATTCGAATGTGTACGCACACAAACGTTTAACTACCAAGCTGTCAATTCTAGGTAACTGCGTTCGTACGTCTAATGCTGGCGTATTTGACGCTACTATTCCCTGGTGCTCTGCGTTATTTTTCTATGACCCATTCGATTCCGACAATTCTCCTGTGTTATGGGAGGAGAGGAATTCATGGCTGATTTCAGACATGGCCAAACTGATCAGATGGGCTAATGAAGTTCACTATGGCGCCGAGATGAATCCATTATTGGTAACTGATTTTGTGAAGCTAGGCAATATTGCTCGCACTGTTGCTCTACACTCTGGATATAACAAGGACGAGTACGGCCTTCAGAAAAGTGCTTGTGTTGCTCATGTGTTTATCGAGTTTATCAAGCCGGCGACTGATACTAGTGGAGAGAACAGCAAGCCCCTTTCTCGAAAAAGCTTAGAAGCTGGTAGCAATACATCTAAGCGAGTAAAGATATAAATTTATATAATATGAGCTTATAAAAAAACATGTATAGTATTGGTCAATGATGTGAACAGCGAGGAAGCAGCAAGACACCTCCATCTTGAATATGTATATAGTGTAGAATATGCAGGATATAATACTCTAGTATATCTTTTGAAATGCAAACGTAGTACTGTGGGTTTTGAGTATATACTGATAAGTATTCCATGTATAAAAAAAAATGGTTTAGTCAATTGAATATCGTAGACGTGATCGTACAAGTTAACCAAAATCGGAGGCTGACAAAAAACTGTTGCTTACCTACGATAGTAGGTATCTCGTATCTCGTATCTTACAACTTACAACTTACACCAAATACTTGTCGATTCCTCTAGCGAACCCTTTACGATGCTGTGAAGTACTAAACAATAACAACAACAATAATGTCTATCTACAATGAACAACTCTATCTGAAACAAGGGAAGAAAGGGGAAGACAAGTCTTGAGATAACAGGTAATATTATACATATAGGTATCATATAAAAAGCGATGGGTTCACAAATGAGCATGAGGATATGGAATCGGAAAAACAAACTACCTAGGTACCCAAGATACGATACTAGCAAAATTAATACTATAATTCGTTATAATTAGAAAAGGGATCTAGCTAATAACAATATGAAAGGTTCCACTATTATCGTTTGTAACTAGGTAATCTATCATTATCATTATAAATATACACAAGTGGCGCTCAACAAGGGTATTGTGAACAGTTAGAAAGCAGTTCATCCAATGAAGTCCGCATTCATGGAGCTTTCGGATGAAAGAAGAGACGAGACGCCCTCACTTCTAATAAACTTCTAACTTATAACTTCTTTCCAACCACATTCACCAACTCATCAATCTTGTATATACAAACCGTTCAGTCATGTACTCAAAGTGATATTCTTGAGAGATTCACTCCTAATTCAGTATTCAATATATCATACCAGTACCATTAAACAACTCAGCAGCAATCTAATATCGAAGGATCGGAGAAATTGAGGCCCTCATTCTAATCAACCTTGTCAGCGCGATTAAAAACACGCAATTGCCGCCCGCATCTTCAGCCCAGCCTACCGATATCTACCTACAAGTAAAAAAAGGTCATCAAATGTCAGCTTAGACGTCGATGAGGTGACCAATCTTTCACAAGAGCTCTGGTATTGCGCCTGGAAAACACATTTCGTTCCATTGCTTCTATTGTTCTACGATGCTCCCTGTCCGCAGACTGTCAAGGCGACAGGATGGCCCGCCTAGCAATGGACCTTCATCCACCACAGAACCTAATCATTCCTCTACAGAAACCACGGCCACTTCATCCGGACAGCCTCAATCTGATTCTAGTACTAGGCCAACTTATATTATTGTACGTGCCTCGCATACATAACTTATGAACCAATGCAATTTCAAAGATGGCTTCTAATAATTACCTCTATAGGCAATCACAATAACTATAGTTGGACTTATAGCGTTGCTCCTTGCACTTTACATCATACGTCGAACCCGTATCAAGCACAAGAATCCAAAATACATACCGACGGCATTTTTGAAAAAGGCTTGGGAAAGTTGGGACCCAGAAGCTCATCGATATCGTCTGCCAGACCAGAATGATCCCCATGAATACACAGGAGCCGCCGGCGTATCTGGTGTCGGCAGAAGTTCATCGAGTCGTCCACCTCCATCGTTTAATGCTGCCGCTCGAGCCACCGTCGAAAATGCCATAAATAACGACGCGGCAGGAGTTGATAGGAATACTTCAGTCCGCTCGGTAATGACGCTACCAGCTTATAATATGACACCGGGACAAAACGAGCAGGTATTGGGAAGAGAGGGTGACCGAGGGGGCATTGACGTTGTGTTAGAATTCCCAGAAACTATCGACGAAGAAGAGTCACAGCGAGAGGCAGAGATGGAGGCTTTATACCAGGTTCGACTTGCGAGACGACGTGAGAACGAAGAACGAGAAGAGCGAAGACGATTAAGGAGAGAGGCTAGAGAACGAGGCGATCATGTTGCATTGAGAGAACTTCAATCTCGACCTGCGAATACCAGTACTGGACCAACCGTCGAAGAACTCAGAGCAGAACACGACAGAATTAAGAAAGAACGCCAACGTGCAGTTTCATCAGTTGCATATGGTGATCTGGGGGTCGCGAGACATGACGGTACACGATTACGCGCAAATAGTGATGAGAGTGAACGACAAGGATTACTTGGCGATGCAGCAAGTATGGCCGCGAGTAGTCGTTATCATCGGAGAGATCGAAGCGCAAGTTCAGTGTTAAGTATTGACACAGTGAACTCGGACCTACCTTCTCCGGGATTTACCAGGTCTCGCGCTGATTCCCGACCGGATAGTCCGCTTCGTCGATCCATAGGCCCTGGGGACTCGAATGATAATCATGAAGATAGGGCTGGAAGCAGTCCCGAGATGATAGATCATGACGATGTCCCATTGAGCAGTCCCCCTGGATATGAAAATATATCGTTAGACACACCACACGCGGAAGCTTCAGCTCTACCACATCACATGACGGAGCCCCCTCCTGATTATACCAGTCCAATATATGGGAGAGGAGAGGGGCCAAGTTTAGAAAGCACGGGGTCTCGAAGATCACAGAATATAGACGGAGTAATGATGGAGAGAAGGACAAGCACCCACAGTACAAATTCGGGCCTTTACCCTCGGGACGAGAGACGTACATCTACAAGATCAACTCGAGGTGTCGGTGGCATCCCGCAATTACCCAGTTTACGATTAGGATCTTTGCCCTCTATTCACGTCGATCCAGGCAGTCCAATGACAATAGGAACTACAGAGGAGGAAGGTCATAGCCCACATAGCCAAACCCATTTCGGCTAAGCTCTTTGAAAAAAACAGTCAAGATCTTTGATACGATTAATGAATCTTGAATAATCAAGTTGAACCTCCGAATTTTGATACACGTATAATCTTTCTCCAACGCAAATTTTGCCTTTTCTGCATCAAGCAATCCCTACTTTTCTATACCCGTTTTCTTTCGTAATAGTTATTATATATTTCTGATTTTGAGCATGGCGCTTTTTGGGGGGTGTTTAGAGCCGGATACTTGCTTTATTGATCTATTTTCAGCTTGAGCCTTTGTTTGGTATTGAATGCAATTTAATGCAAGACCTCTTGTATACAAAAGCAAGCAAGTGGCTAATAAGTGGGATGGAGTGAACGGAGTAAATTTAAGTGGAGTGGGGGAGTTTATCAATGGGCTGGATTGGAAATTTTCTAGATATTGGATAGGGTGGGATCGATGGGTAAGATGGAAGAGTATGGCTTGGTCACAGATTATACTATACTCGGCTGTTGAAGACTCACTCGATTGGTTGGTTCTAGTGTCAATATATATATGTTGTTGATTCTTTGATTGATTTATCTTTCCTGTCTCATCTCTGTATCGGTTGCTATGTGAATATGTATTTCGTGTCTTTAGGGAAGATAATTCCTAGAACAGAACGTGGCCGAGTCATGGGTAGAAATTTAGCCCAGCAATCTGTATTGAAACGCTATAGACTGCGTCTCTCTTTTCATATCCCGCACCTCTTTCTCCCCCATCCCCTCCTCTCTGCGTCTCTCCATTCTCACTCCTGTCGATAACCACCATTTCCATCTCCCTTGGCTTAAATTGACATCTTTTCGGAAGAACATCATCCTCCCAAACAACTTTCTTCATACTTTCTTAAACCCCTTTTCCCACTACCTCCACGCCCACCGACCAATTCATTGCCCTGTTTTCCAACCTCTCTCTCTCCAACCTCTCTTTTCCCATCATTTTCCCATTCTCTTCTTTCCTCTTCTAGAAAATTCCTTCTTAATCTTTCTTTTTTGCTCAACCTCTACTCCGCCTACAACATATCTTCTATTCCCTTTTCTTCTCCCTCTTGCCCCTCCTCTTTCTCTCGAATTGTTGATGTCAATCCCGAAGATCCGAGGACCTCGCTCTCCTATTTGATGATGTTATGAATCTTGAACATCAATTACGAGGAACTCACACTCTACGGACTAGCGAAGGGGGAAGGTAACCATAATTCCATACGAGCTGCTACAGATATTCAGTCAGAAGGATTTAGTATATTAGGTATTGCATAAAAGATACCAGCTCGACGAGAGATTTATACATAAAACAATACAGTTGAGATGATCTAAACACTACATGTCATCATCCCAAAATCTACATCTCAATTCTCTGATCCTCTGGCTACCACCATAATCTTTGAATGATATGTACTTAACAACTCATAGTGGGACACCCATCTAGTTGTCTTAATAATATAGTGATTCAGAGGTGTAAATTTCTGAAACCATTAATTACCGAATCCTGTTCACATTCCGTTGTGCCGGATGAGTATGAATAAATAATGCTGGAATTTCCTATCCCGACCAACACAGCTCTTCACATTATAGGTATCTATCATTACCATACACATATCTTCACAAATATCAAGACCCATTGGGACTCGGGAGTATTAACTCTCAATTATCACACGTATTTGGAACAATACAACTCCCTCAAAGACCCTGCAACGTACTCGCCTCGCCTCCGTAGTCACCAGCAGGCAACACCGCGAGAAACAAATTTACCAATTTTTTTTTTTTTCATTTCCCAAATTGATATCTCTGTATTCAGCGCTGTGAAAAACCGTCCATCCATTCCCCTAAAACATCTGCATAATAAAGCCGAAGCTACTACATACATTGCAACGAATGCAAACACCTACTGATGCATGAAATCCCTGTAACTAGGTATCAAGCAATGCATACAATTCTCCCAACACTCCTCTTTAACTGACCTCCAAACCACTTACCATTGCTCGACCCAGCGTAAACACAACAGCACAGCCTATACATGACTTCAGCTCAATCTCATTGGCTAAGTCACTGTCATACATTATATCCACATTACTACTGTCCTGATTCAAAAAAATCAAAAGATCCTTTTACTCGGAATTGTTCAAAGCAGCCATCATCTCCGCGTTGATTCTGGCAATCTCTGCTCTAGCAGCAGCATCCTCAGGGTCCTCATCATCTTCTGGCTTGGCTGCAACTTGAGCATCAACCTTGGATGGTTCATCAGATGAAGGCGCGCTTTGGATTTGTTCAGTCTCGGCTTCAATTTCATTAGATGGTGTGCTTGGCTGCTCGGCAACATCTATTTCCGAAGATGGGGGTGCCTCATCAACTGCAGGCTCTGAGACCTCAAGTTCCTCCTTTGGCTCTGGGACAATGGGGGCTTCAACTTCCTTCTTTGGTTCTTCAGCTTCAGCAACAGCAACCTCTACTTCAGCGACAGGGGCTTCAATTTTCTCCTCCTCAACTACTGGAGCCGCAGCAGCCTTTTCTTCGACCACTGTCTCTTCAACCACGGGTTGAACAATGGTCTCCTCAGAATTTTCAGTTGTTTCATCTCCAGCTGATGGAACATCTGATTCCATAGGAGCAGCCTCTACTTTTGGTGATTTTGCTTCCTTGGTTTGTTGTTTAGCTTCCTGCTTGGGTAGATCTGCCGACTTCTTCTTTGGCACTGTTTTGGCACCTGTTTTGGTGACAGGGGCCGTGGACTTTGAATCAGCCGCTTTAGTTGTGGTAGGCCTGGTCGCCTTCTGAATTTCTTGAGAAGCAGTCTTAGTATCACGAACCTTGGAGTGACCGAGACTGCTGGATGGTCGCTTTACAGATAGCGACCGCTTCGGTGGAGGAGATTTATCAGTCGACTTGGATGCAGAAGAAGCGGTAGGCCTCATCATACGTGACAGAAATCCATCATCGGCCAATGGTGCTGAAGCAGGCGGTAAACTCCCTGCTGAAGTCTTTCTTTGTAAGGTTGAAGATGGCCCAAGCGATGGTCTAGTAGTTCCTTTCTTCACTTGCGAAGCACTCCGTGAGACTGGTGGGTGCGATGACTTTGCCGTGGTGGCGGATGACCTGGGTGCACTTCCAGCACGGCTTTGAGAACGTGGTGCAGTTTCGTTCTTGATAGCTTCAGATGCACGACTTTGGGTTTGTCTGGCAGGTGGTGTTGAGGTAGCACCTTTCGAGCCAGAAGAAGCTGTTGGGGCAAGAAGCGAAGCTGGGAGCTGCACTGGCCTTGTGGGTGACCTAGCCTTGGGTTTGCTGAATCCACTCTGTGGAGGCGATGGCGGGATCCTGCTCTTGACAGCCGGTCGACTAGCCGATCTTGGTTTACTTGAAGCTCGCGCGCCGCTTGAGGGGGCCAACGAGGTGCTGCTGGTCTTCTTGGCCGGCTTCTTATCGGGGGTCTTTGCTGAGACCACTGGTTTTTTCTCCGGTGTTTTGCTCTTCTGCAGCTTCCCATCCTTTCCAGAACCTGTAGGTGTTGTTGGTGTCCTTGGAGCTGGTTTGGAAGATTTTGGAGGGGATGATATTCTTGGAGAAATTTTTGGAGTTGTGGATGATTTAGCTGTAGATATAGGTGCAGGGCGCGTAGCAGACTTGGTTCTTGTAGCTTTGTCCGAGACCTTTGGAGTTGCATTGGTCTTCGAAGGACCTGTTTTCGATGTCGGGCTTTTGTTTGCTTTGGTCGCAGGAGGGCTTGTATCCAGTGCTTTTGACTCCTCCTCGGATTTCTTTGGATTCTCCTTGATCTCTGCTGGCTTCGCCAATTCTCGACCACGTTCAGGTATTGTTTGTTTGGTAGGTTCCGGGTCCCCGATTTGTTTGCTGACTTCGAAAGCGGGAGTTTCTGCCAAGGCAGATTCGGGAATGAGTTCATCAACCATGATACTGGCCTTTCTTGCCTCGAACTCTTCGGATATTGACTTCTTTCTCTCTGCAGTCTCCTTCGGATGAGATTGTTCATCTAGACTGAAACTCGTCCTCCTTCTTGCCATACTGCCACCGCTCGCCATGTTGGGTTCACTATTGCTATCTTGCCTCTTGAGACCAAGTTGTATTGCCTGACCGGCTTGTTGTGCGCCTCGTTCAACAGCTACAAAGCTCGTTCTGACTTTCGATAGTGGCCTCGGGGGTGTTGTGCTACTTCCTGGTGAGAATACTAAATAAGGATCAGTACATAAAGCTGCCCAATGTATGACGAAGTACTTACATGTATATTCTCCTGAAGAACGACCTCTCTCTGGTGGTGATACTGAAGTCTCCTTGTTGTTTTGTTCGAACATTGCACGAAGGTTTTTTATGTTAGACATGTTGACGGGGTTTTATAGAGCCGATGGCTCTTGAACTTGTGCTTGAAAGTTAAATCGATATAACCAAGGCGGAAGGAGCTACAACCCAAGCTCCAGTATGAAGTAATTGCCACAAACTAGTTGCAGTGATCTGCTAACTATGCGGAAGAAGGAAGGTGTATCCAATTGCGTCTCCCCAAGTATTTAAAATTAGGAAGAGGTACTAGTTTTTATGAGTATTGAATCTCAGCTGGTCAAGTGGTGAATCGAATAAGGCATTGAGGGCCAGCTGTTGCTATATTACATCTGCCGTGCACTGGTACTTGTCTTGTACTTACTTATTCAAGGATTGGATTGAATCGAGTAAGTTAAAGAAGCCACCGTACCACACGCGATATACGGTTTCGCAGTTTGGCAGTATCGTAGTACTTATGAGTGGTGGTTGAAAGTAAACAAACGGGCAAAATGCAATATTATTAGAAAAGGGTTAGAAGTTAGAAGTTAGAAGTTAGAAGTTAGAAGTTAGAAGTTAGAAGTTAGATGAACCAGTCTGTTCCCAAAATATGGAGAGAAGTAAGAAGGGGTTTTGAATGAACGGTCGCACACTCTATGTCTCGAATAAATATCACCAGGTCTTGATGTTACAGGGGTGGATATGGGACTTCTTCTTCTTCTTCTTTTCAATATTTCAATGGCCTGCAAATTGTAATTCCGACGATGGGGGGGGGAGGAAATAGGGGTGTTCTTGATAGGACTAGGATTTTATTTTGTGTACAAGGGACAAAAAGGCACAAAAAGACACAAAGTTCATATCAAGGCTGTCTTGTGTCTATCCATTTATTTATTTAATTTAACCTTCGGACAATCGGTCATAGTATCTCAGGACCAGTCTTGCGCCAGTAGGAGCCAGTACGTGAATGAGGATAGTTAACGGTACTCTATTAGCTTGGACCTCTTTTTGATTGGGTTTTGAAGCGAAGTGAAACATTCCATGAATGATTCGAAATGGTTCGAGAAAAGAGAAAAGAGAATTATTGCAATTTACATGGGGGCTCGGTAGGTGATGGAGGTGATGGAGGTGATGATATGGGTTGTGCATTCGTGCATTCAGTATTTGAAACTTTGAATAGACACTAAAGAGCATGAGGGAAATACATAACAGCATACACCGTACATACATACATACATACATACCTGCAGGTGGGTAGTACTAGGTATCTGGGTACTAATCAGGACAAATCTGGATTCAGAGAAATATCTACGGAGTAGGGAGGTAGATAGATGTGTTGGCGGGTACTAAGTAAGTGTAGATAAGTACTATTGATGAAGATAGACTTGACGATATAGTCCCATCTAGTCAGGTAGAGACAAGAGAGAATGTCTGAAAAGGTATCTATCATCTACTATCTACCATCTACTAGATGCTCATCTATCTACCCTGGTGTGTATCTAGCTAGACACGAGGGGGAGGGGGTTTCGGGAAAAAAAAGATGTGTGTGAATAAATAAAAGGGGAATGAATGTTCTACAGGTGTGATAATAGACAAGACATACTTAATTCGAGTGTGTGAATAGCCGAGAGGATGATCTGAGGGTTGGGTCAAAAGATTCACTGGAGACCGATCTCGCAAGTTAGTGTCAACTTTTGGGGAATCCCACCCACCACCACCACCACCACCACAATCAATTCAAAAGTTTGGTCAAAGCAAACCAAGAAGTCAACAAAGTCAAAAATCATGGCTTCCAGAACTTTGAGGATAGGTAAGAAGAAATTTAAATATGTTTATTCTTTCACTTCTAAATCAATTGATATTTTGAAACAAAAACTAACGTTTCACTGGTTCATTAAGGTCTCATTCCTGGTGATGGAATTGGCAAAGAAGTAATTCCAGC
Organism: Botryotinia convoluta; assembly: GCA_004786275.1. Lineage (NCBI taxonomy): Eukaryota > Fungi > Ascomycota > Leotiomycetes > Helotiales > Sclerotiniaceae > Botryotinia > Botryotinia convoluta. The sequence goes on along the minus strand of PQXN01000027.1, from coordinate 127,464 downwards.
AGGAAGAAGAATTCTTGAAGCCTTACCAGCTTCCCTCAAATTGAAATTTGAGTTTGTTGACTTGAAAGCTGGATTCCAAACCTTCGAAGAAACCGGAGCTGCTCTGCCAGATAAGACTGTCGAAATTCTTAAAACTGAATGTGATGGAGCTTTATTTGGTGCAGTCAGTTCTCCTTCAAAAGCTGTCAAGGGCTATTCCTCCCCAATCGTCGCACTCCGCAAGCGTCTCGACCTTTACGCAAATGTTAGACCCGTCAAAAGTGTTATGACAGCTGCCAACCCAATTGATATGGTCATTGTGAGAGAGAATACCGAAGATCTTTATGTCAAGGAAGAGAGAACATATGATGCTGTTGATGGAAGTGGAAAGGTCGCGGAAGCAATCAAGAGAATTTCCGAGAGAGCTTCGTCCAGAATTGCTACAATGGCGGGAGACATCGCATTACGCAGACAGAAGCTTAGAGATAGTGGCGTTGCAAGCATTCACAAGTCACCATTGGTCACCATTACACACAAATCGAATGTTCTGAGTCAAACGGATGGTCTTTTTCGATCCACTGCCAGAGAGGCATTGGCCCTCTCAAAATTCTCGAGCGTTGGTGTAGAGGAGCAAATCGTCGATTCTATGGTTTACAAACTGTTCCGTCAACCCGAGACCTACGACGTTATCGTCGCACCAAATCTTTATGGAGACATCTTGTCCGATGGAGCTGCCGCTCTCGTTGGCTCCTTAGGTCTCGTTCCAAGTGCCAATGTTGGTGAAGGATTTGCTATTGGTGAGCCATGTCATGGTAGTGCTCCTGATATCATGGGACAAAACATTGCAAACCCAATTGCAACTTTGCGAAGTGTTGCTCTTATGTTGGAGTTCCTTGAGGAGGAGGCCGCTGCCGCTAAGATCTATGCTGCTGTTGACGGCAATTTGGAGGAGGGCAAGTTGCTAAGCCCTGACCTTGGTGGCAAAGCTACGACAACAGAGGTTGTTGAGGACATTCTTAGACGCTTGTAAAATGGTTTCCATTTTCTTTTAGAGTTGTTTCTCCTCGAAGGGTCTGAGGCTGTCTATCTGGAAATGAAGTCCCCCTCTGAGAAGGTATTTGAAGTCCTCTTCTGAGGAGGTATCTGGTTAGATAAATCCTGGACTAGGAGCTATGAGCTAAAATGATATCCCCAATCGCCTACATGATCACCGTATCACTACCACCCTTTTGCGTATTTTGCCTTCCACGATGACCATACATTCTCTTCATTTCAGTCTTCTTGGCGAAAGTCTTATGCTCCTCTCTCCCCCGTGCCTTTGCCCACTTGCAATCTTTTTTTCCTTCTCTCCTCCTACATGTATGCTTGGCTTGCGTTGCTACAAACTCATGGTTTCTCTTGGTGACTCTTTACGTGATCAAAGTTCTTCAGCCTGATTCTCGGCCAAGTGCAGCTCCAAGTCTTCCACGGAGTTCTGCAAGAATGACGATGTATTCCTCTTGATAGAACGACTCCCTCGATTTCTTCTCGCCCGAGTGGACGACTAAAGATATGGAACAAGGGGCGACCCGTTCTTGCTTGATGCGAGTATTCCCATTTTGATGCTTCAATGCCGGAGGGCTCAACGGAGGTGTCAAGGGAACAGAGCGCGGAGTAGACCTCGAGATGTCATATAGGCGCTCGGGTCGTTTTCTGTTACCCAGAAGAAGTCGATTCTTCATGATTTTGGTACTGTTTGAGAGTGGGATAAACATATTCCACTCAGCAAGCTTGGTTTTGTATGCCGATATTCTGTGGAACTGTCAGTATCTGTTCAGATATGTCAACGATAGTTCTACTCACGATGCGTTGAAGTCGTATTTCTTCCTCATGATTTCTTGAACTGCAGACATAGTCAAATGTTCCGAGAAGAACAGATGCTTGATTTCGGTTTTATGATGTTCGAATGTGTTCTGCATGGTTGCGGATGATATTTGACGAAGTACAATTCCTGTATCTTTGGTATTCTGGAATTTTTGTGTTTGTTCGAAAGAGCAAACGGGGAGATATATATTTCTCCTGCTCACCCCGCGACGAAAAACTATTGGCCCATAGTGTATCTGATATTGATGTGATATTGTTTTGTTGATAGGTACAATTGGCATAGTGGGGAAGTGCGCTCAATGGTTTCCACGAGTGTCATACATGACGTGCATGAAAGTATGGCAATTGAAGATTACTGGAGTTTGTCACTGGAACCTAGAGGGGTAACCGCCTCCACTCAGCGGTTAACATTTCTACAATCAACACACTCCAGTAAACAATGGCAACGATAAAAAAGATTCGTTCAACTGTGCAAGATGCATACTGGATAACGAAAACATTCCTATGCGCTGAATTGTAAATTGGCGCTCAATTTGGAAAAGTGGGAGTTTGGTGATAGTGAATAATGAATTTTTTATGGGGTTTGTGAACACGGAGTGCTGCCCCCACGAGATAAGAACGTTGCTTGCAATCTATCTACTTCACCGGTGGAGGAATTATGCATTCCTTCAGAAAAGTTCGCATCACATGTTTGTAGGGTTGAACCCACCGGCACTTGTGCGGCGTAGTGGTGCTCTAGTGCCAAAATCTTCAATATAACACTGAACCGTCCCTTCGGCGTCGCGCTCTTGAGTAAGTTTCCAGAGATCAGCGCGTTGTAAGCCAATATTCAATTCTAGCTACCTCAGACAATAAAGTCGCCGACTACTACTACGACCACCATTTTTGGCGCCTTCAAGGTTAAATCGTGTTTTTAGTTGTGCAGCTCAACGCCCCATCATTCGCTCTCTGTAGCGCTTTGAGATCAAAGTAATTCATCGGTCGTTGATCCGTTCATTTTGCAATTGGCAGTGATTCTTCAACCTAGAGGTCTGTCGCATTTCTTGAAAATCTTCAGCGGCTTGCAGAACCATGAAAATGAAACTTCAAGAGGTCGAGGAAGTTTCTTCATGAAGAAATACTTCAAGCGTTGCGCTCTAGAAAAGACTGATTGATTTGCTATGAGGCGCTTGGTATGTTTTATTATTATTTTCTATTCGACAAATCATTAGAGAGAGGGGGGTTAATTCAAAACAGGGTAAGCGCCGAGAGAACACTAAGGTCCAGCGCTAAGGATTAATAAAGTTACCTCGCTATGCCCACCTTCTGGCATTTGATGTGAATGAATGTATTGGAATTGGAATCATTTCTCCTTCTTTGAGCTTGATAATAATAAACTTTGAAGCAGAATATTCAAGCGGCCGAGAAGGTCAGACGTTCCTTCATCATTGTAATCGCTCCGCTGCTCCGCTGCTCCGTTGATTTTAGATTCATACTGGTTCCTCGGTCTCCTGGCATAGCAGCCAATTGACAAGGATTGAAAACAAGCCACACTGAATCCCGTTTGGTAAATCTGTGTGCTGTGGCTGGCACGAATACGATCCCCAATCATGTCATTCATGTGCGTGTTCGCATTTCCAGTATGCATGCTGGCATGCTCGCATGAACAGTTCGGATTTCTGCCACTTTTCGACTGATCACTGTATGGTACAAGGATGGGGGTTCAGCCACACCATTTTTGTTTTTAGAAACAAGGGTCTATGAGAGTTTGTCCCTCGCTGTGCGGTCGAGGGATCAACTGATTGGTGTAGTGCGATTTCGGTTGTTTTCCATTCCAGGATAATGAGTAATCTGCCCAATTGATCAACATATGTTACAATACAACAAATGTGGCGTGGTTGTAATTGCACTTTGAGATTTGGGCGCAGGGTGACTTAGTGAAGAAGAGATGTGAAGTTTTGAATGATCACCAAAAGCATGACAATTCGGTTGATATCACAAGATTTTGCCGCAAATTCGGTTGTCAAGAGATGCGTTGTTGCTACCATTACTATGTCTGTTTATCATCACATCTACACCCTCTATTATATTATGTTTCATAAGAACGTCCCAAGCCTGAATTGTTGGTCGCTCATACCCTCAGAGAACTAGCCCGTCTAGTATCTCCCCTGTTGCCCGGATCTCAACTTTTGCCTTTTCAAGATCTGAACCAATTCTACTCGATTGCAACACCCCGATCAAAAGTTCTATCTTTCTTCAAGTGGTAGGTGATAATGATCCTTGCATTGTATCCATCTCCAATTGAGAGACCGAAGCAAAATATCGTGGAACATCGTGTGAAGAGACTTGGAATTGAGCTCCTGTACCATACAGCTTATTGCTCGAACCCATCACATCTTGCTCGTTGTTATCGTACCCATGACTTATTTCGGACCATGTACAATCATCTTCTGTGGGCTGGATAGTGTGTGAGGCTGTGCTCGCGGGAGCGAGATATTGAGTCGAGTATCCATGGGATAGCGGATGAGGTTGTGTGGAGATCGGATTCGGAGTGTATAATTGGCTTTGGGAGTTATATGAATTGTCGGCAGTGAGATACTGCCGAGGAGTACTCTCTATCCCATCATTGTAGGCGTGGTATCCGCCTATTTCATTTTGATAAAGATCAAATGGGACGTCGACACCAAGGGAACTGAACCCATTCTGGAGGCTCCGGATCTCGTTTTGTAAGATAACGTGCGTATGATATGGATTTTGGGTTAGTTGGGCTTGGTGAATAGTGTGTTGATCAAGGGTCTCATGGCTCAGAATTTGTGGGTGGATTTGAGTGTTTGAAGCGGTTGTGTGTACATTGTGTGGTGTCTGACGAACATTGTTGATTGGGGAATGGTTGGTTGATTGAGATGATGAGTGTTGATGCTTGACCCCATGAGTGCTGCAGTTCTAGTTAGACTAAAAGTTGTGAAGCTGTGCCGAGGTCATGCAACAAATATTTGATAAGATAAATACCTTGCTTGATATCGGCGAAGATCACTTCTGTGTTCCGAGTACTTGGGGGCCATTTCTGAGAAAGTGACAACTTCAATTTGTTTGACCAGGAATCGCTGCTGAGATTCTCGATTGCGAGGAGCTTTCTTCGCGTTGAAAGCACAACGTTAATGAATAGAGAATTAACATCTTGAGGATTTGAGCACTACTTAATGCCATTCAATATACGAATCCGTTTTGCACTTTGCAAATGTGAAATAGTTCGCATTTTTGAAAGTGCAATCCGCAAAAAGGGCAAAGCTTCATTTTGCCTACTGAATCGTCACTCGCCACGACATTCGGATTCAATGTTTCTGTGGTAAATAACTCGAAGGATTTCTTGACTAATTCGGGCGGAGAATAGTTATCTAACAAACCCGTGGAGAGCAGCAAAAACTCAACCTCATACTCCGAACTTCAGAGTAAAACTAATCAACATCATGAGATTATCTGGTGATTGGTGTTCACAATCAGAACTTGGGGGGAACGGATCGCGGATGACTGTGGTAATTATGATCTTCAATTTTAACAGAGAGCCAGGAGTGTAAACGAGCCAATAATACACTCTTTCTTGTACGATTCGCATGTACAAGCATACACAAAAAGCTTATGTTCTCGAAAGTGCAATTGCACTTTCGTGGATATCTAGCACTTTCTAGAATCTTCCTTCTGTGAAGTAGCGGAAAACCGCCTAACATCAGCACTGTACTAGCATGTAACACAACAAATACTTCACACCGTGGTGGCGAGGTCAAAAGGTGTCCGCTTATATCATCATCGGAAACAGGGAAGCAGCGAGACACTTGGCGGACTGCGCAACAAACGGAACGCGTCAACAGTAACAGACAGCGATGAATGAATGACACAGGAATGATTCACCACGCCACTCACTCGAGACGAGGCTGCGGCTCCTTTTGCCTATCTGATGTTGCTCCCACTCATTATTATTATGAGGGGTTTGACCCGTTCAATATCTGAAGAATCTAGCAAAATGGAAACTCGAATCGATACGATTCTACAGCATCAAAGGCCTATACGTATCAAATGAATAAACCGCGGCAATGCCAAAGGATTGGGCAAGCATAAAGGAAGAGCTGGAGCAGCTCTATGTTACGGAAGGACAAACGTTGGAGCAAGTTAGGGAAACTTTGATATCGACTCGCGGATTTGGTGCAAGGTGAGTCAATAATTTTCTTCTTCGAGGTGTCTTTTAGATTGCTAAATATGTATTTCTAGCATTCGCATGTACCGAATGATGCTTCGCGAATGGGGAATAAAAAAGTACAAATCAAATAACAAATGTGGCACCCGATGTTCCCGAGATCCACAATCGACTTCCTCTGTTGAACCGGAACTTACTGAAGACGATTTGAAAGATGCCGATTTCATACTATTGTTGAACGATAATCAATCCCACCCGCATAGCTTCACAGACATACTCATGAATGAATATCCTACTCAATCTTGTATTTGGAACAATTCAGCACACAACACTAATCTGTCATCATCATCATCCGATCCTCATAGCTCTTCCGAGAAACCTCAACATGGCTACTGCAACCCTTCGATACTCCACAGTCCCGCGAGAGGTCGGGCTCCAGAAATATCCATTCCTTCACGGCCCATGAAACTTTCGGAGCTACTTCCTTTGATACATACTTTATATCCTGCCGAAGATGTCTTCGAACCTTTGTTGCAGAAATGGCAATCGGATGGAGAATACATGGCCTGTGCCATTTCATGGTTGAATAACCCTATCCATTGCAAAAACCTACTCGGCTCTTCTCTTACCGGAGGCAATTATTTCAAATCTATCGACGAAAATGTTCCTTTTCCAGAGCGCATCACTTTGACCAAAGCGTTTCTGAAAGCTTCGATTCTACACAACGTATCGCCATCACAGAGTATCTGGAGTGTTATTTGGGGTTATACTAGATACGTGGATCAATGGCAAACGGTGAAAGACAATCTTCTGGATGCGTCATCTGGATTTATCGCAGAGCCAGGCTCGGTTTTCCATCTCTGTGCTCTTGCTGTTATGGGCGAAGAACTACTTCAGGACTATAAGAATCGACTCGAATCATTGAAGCCACTCACTATCGCAAGAATTGACGATGCAAAATGTTTACGTAAACAATACGTTGATATTTTGAAGGATTTTCGCAATCAAGAAGTCGATGTTGATATATCCTTTTACAAATACTCGCTGGAAATTCTTGAATGGAATGAAGCTCTAGCGGCTCAGGAGAAAAGCAAGATTGATCGATTACTGGTGAAATATAGAAGATTGGTGGGCTTATGGACAGGAAATTCACCATCCTGGATCGATGGTAGTGTCGACAGAATGATAGAGAATGCTGAGCGCAGATGCCTATCTGGAAATGCTATGTCATCGCCTGGGCCATCGTTTGCACCGAAAATTGTTTAGTGGATTCCATGAATTGGAAAAATATCCAGATATTGTGAGAATCAATCAGATATCATTATGCATCAATGGGCTGCATGCAAATGGCAAGATAAATCAATATCATTTTGCATATATTAGATAACAATCGATGGACTCTCCGTCGATCATTGCGTACTGCGTTTGTTGAAAAGCAGAAGACAGAAGCTTCGAAAGGATTTTCGATTTGAGGGGGGGGGGAAGGGGGCTTATAGTCGCGCTAGTGGGCGTTCCTTCCTTTCTCGAAACAGAACACCAAAATGGACAGCATCATTGTTACTTCTCTTCTTGTTAGACAGAGATGTCTGTGAATAAACTATTCCTAATATTATAATTTGATGAGAATCAATGATATCTATTTTCAATTCGTTCATGGAGAAACCTGGTTAACTACACCATCCTCACCCAAGGATAGGTCTTTCGTTCCAGAGACTAAATTCATAGCATCTCCGTAGGCTCGATTCGCCGTTCGTGTCCATGAACTTCCACTGCCCTTGACGTTGTACTATCCGCTTCCACTATATCTACATGCCTCAGTCTCCTTCTGGGGCTGAAGAATGTTGACTTGGTTTCTGTAGTTGGAAGTTCAGGCAATCTGTTCCTGGGGTGCTTTCGCTTCCACAATAATAATGTGAATAAGGATATTAGCACAATGAAGGCCCCAGCACCTACTCCTATCCCAGCCCTTGCGCCTGTTGATAGAGACTGGGTTGTATTTGAGGAGGAGGAGGTCGTCGAGGTTGATGCCGGTAAGGGTTGGTATACTGTTGAAATTAAGACTGATGCCTGGACGGTGCTTGTTTGGACTACAGCTGATAGTATCCCAGAAGTAGTGGATGACATAAATTTCGATGCTTGTATGCTGATTGGCGTTGAAGATATAGCTGTAGTTTGGGAAGTTTGAGAGCTCAAAGAATCCCCCGCTGCTGTATCCGAGACTTGGTTATTGACTATGAATTTGCCTCCATTCGCGTTGCAACAATCCGCTGCATTCTTCCCGCAGCAATAACTACCATTTGGACATGCCGTGATCTCAGTATCGTTTGCTACACACCAGACTCATCAGCTACGATTCCTTGTTACAGTGTATACTATACATCAGAGAGTCCATACCTCCAACACATAATCGCAAACACAGTGGAGACTGCCATGTCTTGTCCGTACACGACTCTCTCCAAAGTTGCGTCCCACTTATACCACAAAGACCGTACGTAGATCCAGAGCCACACTCATCTCCTCCGCTGTTGATGACTCCCAGATGACAGCACATGCTGACGGGTGCTGAACCATTACATGGCTTATATGTCGGATCCATCTCAACTCCCTCATAACTATAGCATTGTCCCTCCACCAACCCTACAAGCCAACCAATGAAAATGAGAGTAACGATTTGAAGCATTATTAATGATTGTAATGTGTCACGCAAAATGCGAAAAGGTTCACCAGCAATCAATTGATCGCATTCTGTGGTTGTGAGTGCAAAATTAAAAGTCTCGAAGGCAGAAAAAGTAAAAGAGAGTCAGACTGTCTTAACGCGGAAACACGAAATATCTATTTGTATTCTGGATTATTGCTTGAAGTGAAGGATTGACGTCAAAATACCTACCCGGCACGAACAGTGCAGATAATTCCCTTGTGGCGGTTACAGAACTGATGCATGGCTTATAATTAGTTGATTGATTCGCTACTACGAAAAAGGGGGCAGAGTACCGCCGTGGATTATAGGGATGGTTACCGCTGAAAGATCGTTTTGAAGTACCGGGGCAATTTTCTGATGTCAGATTTTCAGCCTCTGACAGCCCCCACCTTATTTTGGGTCCGAAGAGATACGAGGAAAATATATCACTAGATGTTTACTTTCCAATAACTCAGGTATGGACAACTTTTGAATTCTTGTACCAGAGAACTTGGCTTCATTCAACGCCGTATATAATGATGAGGTATCACAAGTGTATCAAGCCCCAGCAGCTGCTAGTGCAGTGTTCTTTTTTTGATGCTCTCTACATTTCTATTACCACATTCTTCAGATAGGTCTCAAGATGTGTTGCTTAATAGAGATGAAAAAAATCTGTGGAAATATCATTGGAATCTCATTGCCGAATATTGATGCTAATGCAATGCTCATAACATGTGCTTCCAAAGCTAGAGGACAATTGACGAGTACCTGTACGCGATCTCCTATCTGTCTCAGGGAATTGTGTCTTCCTTGATGGGTATTCTCTTCAACACCGATAACGCCCTTCTTCCATATGGATCTCATATCCATGCTCAGCTCCGTGGTCTTCTTCTGTGCCCCAGCTCCCCTGAAATCCAGTATCGCAAATACGTTGCAGGGCCAGATCCAATCCTGATTTTCTTGCCACAAGCCAAACATTCAAAGCCAAAATTCAAAGTTGAGCACCGATCTCGCGAGCATATGAGACCAAACGCTTGCCACAGGGCTGAAAGATTATAAGAGTCGAATGAAGATCTAGAATTTGATTCCGGAAGGGTTTCTGGAGGCATCTTTGACATCCTGCTCATCGCTCATCTAAATAGTGGTTAGCAACGGCAAAAGACGTGAAAAAGGAAGAATCCTACTAAAAGCGTAGTTCCTTAAGTTCATCTGCCAATATGAAGATCAGAAAACTACGATCATCAGAGATCGTCACTTCCCTCCCTCCAACCAGCAAATCGAGCTATCATCGCCGCACCGTAAAAGTAGGGGGTATCAACCGTTTGAAATGAAACAAAAGTCGACGTGGGGATCTGGCTGAGCGTTGACGATTTCTGCTATTCCCCCGAACCTTCTTGAGCTCTCGGATGGGTAATGTGATACCGAAGCCAAGATCCACGGGTATTGTGTAAAACATTGTTTTCGACTCAGTTCTCGACTTTCTGTGAGTTGAGGATGTAATAGGAATGAAAGTAGAAAGTCGAAAAGCGGGGAGGCATTCTGAGTTTAAACGGTGGTATTTCAATATTGTCTTTGTCCTGAAAGATTGTTTCAGAATCGTGCCATCAACCACATGCATACAGTATGCAAAGTAGTTTTGAAAGTTTTGAAAGAAAGTCATAGATGCAACGAGGGGTGGAAATTGACGGATCCAACAAGAAGAAAATTAATTTTCCATGCAGTAGGGTCAATGTAGCTCTGCATAGGGCAGTGAGCTACACGTATAATTTCTTTGGATATCCATTGGAACAAATCCACTAGACTCTAGAATTATGATTTGTTTTGAAATTGGAATCGCTGGCAGTGTGCCGTAAGGCTGCTTGCATAAATGCATGTGTTTTTTTTGGCTTGATTGGATTGGATTATATTACTTCAGGAGATTGGGGATTACCTAGGTATAATATGCAACATGTTGGTAGAAGTCCCAGAAAATCTACCTGCCGGTTTTAAGCCTTACCCGCCCTAGCTAATTGACGTGTTTCATTGCTACTAATCCCGAGGAATCAGATGAGATGTCAGATTCATAACAACTCAGAGCTTGAGTCTCGAACGCTACTAGATTATCTACTAGTAAGAATTTAGTGTTCAATGATAAATGTATAGATAGTTCCGCATCATGTCCATATTCCTTTTTCCTATTGAGAAGCGAGTTGAGCGTGAATATACCCTGATTAAATGATCTGGTGACTAATAGATTCAGTCACTTTGAGAAAAGATTTTATAATACAGGATAGAAGGGATAGATCACAGTGATTGAGTAGGTGTGTGTTTCAGATCAGTGAATTCACTAGCAACCAGGTTTCCAGAAGGCTACTCTCTAAGATGCTAGCCACTTGAAAACTTCAAAGCTTTGATACTAGTTGTCATTTCAGCCTTACGATTAGCATCTTCGAATGATATCTAGCTCAAACACTAGTTTTCACGCTAGTAAATTGAGGTGAGGCCAGGAGCATGATGTCATTATAGTTGGTCTAGTGGTAAGCGGTACTATCTTCTGTGGTTAAATTATTACAGGTATGCTCATTGCAATAATGATATGTCCTGAGAATTGTGAGCCCAAATCCATTCTCACCGCGTTAATTAGCGCTACATCTATTTGCACACAACGGCGTATCTTAGAAAATTTCAATTGCTAGCTCCTTGTCTACTACTACGAGCGCCCAAAGAAACTTCAACGCCAATGGTCCAATCTCGGGAATCCATAAAAAAAAAGAGATAATACTCACACCCATCCTTCACCTCGAACAAGGATAGAGAGTGTCGCTTACGCCAATCCAACAACATGCGTCCAATCCCACCAGCAGACAACAATACGTTCTTTCATCCTTCCCGGCATAGAAACAAAGGGGAACACGCAGAAGGAGCTGTAGGCCCACTACAACATCGTGCTGTTGTGAAGATTGTCGCCAATGAAGATTAGGAAATGGGCAATTCCATAACACAGTGAGCTCTACTGCCATTGGAAATTTTTGTCTATGTTCTTATTCGAATTCTTGGGAGGGAGGCCATTAATAAATGAATCTTCGTAGTTGAGGGTGCGGGTCTAGTATCTTTAGTCATGATCATTTGGAGGTCGATTTATGATGATGAGAAAATGGGTTAGAGGGCATTGTTTGTTGGAGTTTCTTACCTTATTTGGGAGTATATAGTAGAGTATGTATGGCTTATATGCGGGTTCTTGAAATAAAGAATTGCTTGCAGAAATCATTGCTTGCTTGTTCAGGCGTTGCGGAAATGGTGCAACCACCTTTATTTACATTGCAATTGCAGTGAGCACTTGAGTCAATGTAAGGATATACGAACATGGAACTAATACATGGGAGTAGTTTTGCTAACAAGGGTTCTGTGAGCCTAGGTGAATACGTATGATCAATATCTGCATCCTACTATTCACATTTACTTCAAAAAGTCCTCAACTAATTAGATTGTCAGGCCATTTACCGGGTACTTCGTCCTTATGTATTACCCCCATTTCAGCAACGCAAATGTGACGGGAATAATTTCAGTTGCGAGAGACCCCAACAAGCTACTTTCCCATCCTAGACCCAATGTCTCATACATCTATTGTCCGAAAAGAGAAAGTACCGCTCCCATTACACTCCTGAAAGTTGTGTTCGCAGCTAAAGCACTTGCAGCAAAGACTGTGAATGCATCAATCACTCCTGGCAAGCAGTAACCAATCGATGCTAACATCACTGTCTGGCGTTATCAATGGTGAAGTGGTTCTCCCGCTGAAGTCTCTGGGAGATATGACGACTCAGAACCTGTAGGTCCAATCTTGTTTCCCTGTATTATGAGACTGACTTGTATCAGCACCTCCACTCAACAAATGCTACGCATGGCAAGCGAAATCCGAGGCATGTTGCCCTCCCTAGATACCAGGTTCACCTACTTTCAAGCGCCTGTCAAGGAGGAAGATGCACTTGGACGTTTCTTTCCTACACCATCTGAATACTCCTTCGATGACCTTCGTGCGATTATTCATAGTCATTTTAAACAAGGTCCTGGACAGTATCAAGTTTCAAGTGGTAACTATGAAATCTTGAACGGCAAGAATAGGAAGCAGATCATGTCTGCGGGATACTGCGAGAGGCGTAGATTTTTACCAGGAAGTACACGCACCATGGCGATCATTCTGGATGATGTTCTTAAGCACGGAGACGAATTTTGTCCAATGCCCCGATGTGGTTCACGAACTTCAAGCCCAGTTATAGGAGGAGGCAGAACTTGGTTAGTTTTACACGCTTAAAGCCCCATCATCTGCTCAGGATGCCATGCAGCCCAGACTGTTGACACCCTACTGTCGTAAAACTCGCATTGTCTAGCTATACCTAGTGACGAATGTGGAATCTGGTTTGACAGCGATTCTGGTTCGAGACGCCGCGAACCTTCCAATCTCGATAGCTCACTATTCGAAGCTCCCATCGTCGACACCAGCTCTGGCTCTGAAATTCCCTTGAAGACTTCACAGAGACAACTAGATGACATAGATGATCTCATGGCATTCAGGAACATCAAAATTGACGGACTCGTAAAGTTGAAGGGCAAATATAAGTATGGCTGCAAAAAATGCGACGCAAACACCGACTTGTGTCAATATGGGGATACAGTAAGCCAGGTGAGAATGCCCGCAAGATGAAAACTAAGTCCTACTAACTAAAGCCATAGCATTTCCTCGGCCGTACAGGCAAAGCTTTTTTATTCACCGATGTGGTCAATATTAGTCTTGGCAAACCGGAGGAAATAAAAACGACGATAGGACGTTCCATTATACGTAACATATCTTGTCGGGCCTGCGCGACGGAGATTGGGTGGAGGTATGATTATTCTCTAGATGATGCCGAAAAATACACGGAGGGAAAATACTTGCTCGAAACTTGTCTTATCCAGCCAACGACAGAAGTACTCGAACGTGTCAAAAATATTGCCAGCTGTCCACTAGAACAAAATCGACTTCAACTTCAACGTCAACTTCAACAGTATGAAGAAATGCAGAAAGAGTCTGATCGACAAAGATCAAGCGAGAGATGAAGAAAAGTGCTGATTCGATCCGGATGCACCACTATCGCCGACGGCCCATTTCTGTCACATCGCTGGTTATCCATAAGAACTCTTTCGACAAGCTGGACTATCGCAATTTCATGTGAATTTGGGACTTCTTTGAAGTGTGGATCGGCTTTTGCACTTATGAGCTCGGCGCTCTTTGGTATTTACCTAATACCATGAGCCTCGTTCTCTAGTTGGATGAAAAGGTAGACCATTACTTGGGACATGTTGTATCTCGAATCAGGATTACCATTGGAAGAGTAATTGATTTTTCTTCATATAAGTGAGATACTATACCGAGTATTGACCAAGAATGGTGGTGGTAACCCTACACTGCTTTGGGAGTTGTGAGAGATAATCTAGGGTTATCGATATACAATTTCGAACAATTTGTTCATTAGATGGAGTTTTGCTTCCTTGATGTTGAGAATCATGGTGCATCATGACTTTACATAAATGAACAGCTTACGATCGAGATTATGTTTCAATAAATGGTGTAGACGGCTGAACAACCCCACCGCATGAGAACTAATACTTTCGCTCTTGACAATAAACGGAATCTCGAGATATCAACCTTAAAAACACGGTGGGAATATCATCGCCACATAGAGGAAGCCTAAGAATACAATCATTACTCACGAAGGGTACCAGCATTCACCCTTTGAGAGTCGCAGCTGACTTCAATGGTGACTGTATCTCCTTCCACCCTCGATTTTGCACCCATCACTTTTCAACACCATCAGTACTAACCTCTCGCCATTCCACAGCCCTTTCCATCCACTATTCCAAAACTCCAAAGCACTATCAACATTCATTCCACGCCCTTTCCCCCCAAATACATCCTTAACAACACTGCGCTCACCTCTCCAACTACTCAGTTCTTTCTATGAGTTGAGTTGTGGGTTACAGGAAAGGAGGTGGTGAGTTGGAGATATTTATACTCCCACTTCCTTGTGCTTTGGAACGAGAGCCTAGACTCTTGTGGTATAATTGGAATTATGTGAAGATTATATTAGAAAGCTATCATTCACTCACTTAAATACGGAGAGCGATAATGTATTAGGTATAAGAAGGGTATCGTTCATTAATCTATCAACGTTGCAGAGCAATGCAAATAACTATCTTTTTCGAACCTTTCCGTTCTGCCTTTCCTATTCCCCCAGGATATCCACCCTTCGATCCATACCAAACCGAATTACACAAGACGTCATAAAAGTAACCTGAACGCCCGACGCTAAATGCAACAAATATCTTGTCTCATTCATCTCTTCCTTATATCCTCCTATCCGTCCAATGACCAATTTTTATCCGTAGACTCCCACCACTTAAATAGCACCATGAGAATAAGGCTCATAAGCACCAGTGCGCGTAGGTTGATGATGTTGTTGCTGATGGTAGATACCGTGTTGTTGACCACCATATGCAGTTTCTGGTCCATCAATCTTCTGATAGGCCATGGTTTGCGGGATCAACTTCTCTTGATCATTGACGCTGCGTCTGTTCTTCTTGCTGCTGTTGTGATCAGACGCGCAACAACAGATAGTGAAGACCCAGAAGAAACTGCTTGCGATGCTGAAGACAACAGCGAGCCATGTAACAGCGAGGAAATGAGTATCGATAGAGGCTTCGACTCCGTATGCTTTGGCGGCTGTTTTGATGGAACCGACTGTGACGGAAGAGAGAACGGTAGCCAAGATAGATGCGGCGATGACGGCGGCGGTACTGAAACCAGAGATGATGTATGTAACGCATGAGGCGGCTCTAGAACACATGGCGAAGATACCAAGGAAAAGTTCCAATGCTGTGGCGATCAAGGCGATGATGTATACTACTTGTGTCCATTTCGATACCGCGGTAAAGGTCTTCAACGCATGTTTGACTTCGCTTGGGAGAGTGGCATTGACACCTGTCGCAGAAGCAAGAGTATCGATGGAAGTAGTGTTGAGGGAAGTGGCCGCCCAGTTGAATTTCGCCTTGGTACATGTGGTGTTCTTGTCTGTGACAGCGCAGTAACCCCAAAGACTAACCTTATAACTATCCGCCAAATCCAAGTCTTTGGCCGTGATGTTGGTTGCCGAATCGGTTCCAGTGATTGAAGCAATAGCAGATTCGACAGTGGACTTCTCAGAGGTAGTAGAAGGAGTCAAGGCGGCGACGGTGAGATCTGCAAGACCACGTTTGCGGAAAGAGTTCTCGAGACTGAGGAGTGCGGAGGAGGAAATAGAGAGGTTGGTAGTGTTTACTACGAAGATATCGAGAGATTTGTCTGTAACGCCAGCGAGGGATGCGATAAGAAGACAGACTAAACTGGCGAGAGTTAAGCCAAATGGCACACCGACGCAAAGAAATCGACCGAAACCCATGATTTTGAGATACTGTAACGATTGTTGGTGTTGGTGTTGTGGTTCTTGTGATTATTCTATCGTTGATTATTTGGATATCGTAAAATCAAATACCAAGAGAAAGAACGAATGTGTTTTTTCTAAGATAGATAGATGGATGGATGGAAGAAATCAAATGAAGAAAAAGGACGAAGGATCGATGTAACTTTGTAATTTGTTGGTATGAGATGGAAAGAGAAATAATGTGGAAGGGCAGGTTTGATATTTATTATTATGTACCAGCTGTAAAGTAAAGGGTACTGTGGTAGGCGGTGCAGTAGAGCAACGCAGTATGTATGGGGCTGTGAACTGTGAACTGTGTGAATGACGAAAAACACAGACTTTTTTATGGGGAAATCCTGGTTGATTGTCGAAAGATTTGAGACATTAAGGGATCTTCGATGATGTTTAATATGAAGTATGAAGGGCAATGCAGAGAGAAGATTTTTATGTTTTCATAGAAGGAAAAGAAGGAAAGGAAGGAAAGGAAGGAATAGATTCAATTTGATATACATTATTATTTACTATCGTCGGATACTAGGTATTCATAACCAACAACATACTCTGTACCTGATAGCCACCTAATTATTTGGTCCTCATCTCCCTTCCTCTCTTCCTTACTTACTCATCACATTCCTTCCTATATTCAGCCCTGATCTGGTCGAAGGAATGTCTTATTTCGTATCAATAATATATCAATATACGACAAACTCACATCTTAATCTCTCAAAGGACTATCAATGTTGTATCACACCACCACACTCTTTACTGTTTACCCTTTCAAGCCTTCCTATCTATCACCTTAACAACTTGTACTCCCTACAACCCTACCACCCTTTACTCCAGTCCAGCTCCCTTCCTTCTCACCCCTGAAGATGCAGAAGATACAAACATGAATAAGCCACGGCAACGCAACGCAAACACACCTACTTTGCTGCGTATTCGCACCCACCCACCACTTTAAGATTTATATCACCGTGTGGCTGGATCCTTTCATTAACTTATCGCCCTAAGCCCCTATAGCGATAGTTTTACCATAGATTCGTACCTGATTCATCGCCCTACCGTGGGTCAACCAATGAAAAAAAGCTGGACTGACTGAAAAAATCTATTTATATCCCCTCTTCTTCGCCCTACCGATAACTACTTTTACCTTAGTCAAGTGCTTGGCGGTCTGAAACACAGCGCCAGCTAACTTGGAAAAACGAATTGTTTAACAAGAATTTTAGATCAGAACGAACAGTATTTTATGATGTATCAGTAATATCAAGTTTCCTACACGAGGCTTTATGTTGCGTCTGAGAAGAGTATCATTGCCAAAACATCAAACAGCAAATCGCAACCTCCATACCTAAACTTCTCACCTCTCCTCCCTTAGTACGTAAAAAGCACGGTAACACTCCGGAAACCTTGATTTATTCTCATCAACAAACCATCCATAGATATGGATATCCATCCCAATCACTGTCAATCACTGTCAATCCATCAATCCATCAATCCATCAATCAAAAGTATGGAGAAACCTCGCAGTCAAACTACGGTAGTCCGCTTGAACGGCTCGAGAGGTGGGTGGGGGAATAACAAAATTCTTACATACTTGCTCAAGCCTCCCAGCCTGGTGTGTTAAACCTTCACACCATAGATATCCCGCCATATCATATCATGCCCAAAGTTCCTACGCGTCTTTCAAATTTTACCAAGACCTTCAAAGTGTCAAGCCGTGCCGTGTCAACGTAATTCTAGACGTGGCTGAGAACTTTGTAGAGATGATATTCGACCACATCTAATTATGGAGAAGGATAAATACTATTAGAAGGTAGATATATAACTGGGTTTGATCTGAAAAGTTCAGATCTTAGGTTCTCAACTACTTTCGAATCTGTAGAAGCCTTGATGAGCAGATAGGATTAAATGGTTACATGAGTTAAGGCACCGCGCGCGGGGATTAACATCGTTTCAGTGCCCTGTTACTGTGTGCTATGGCCCCGTGTTGGTTGGAAATGGCATAGACCCCCCTGCCTGCCAATCAGTGTAGATTTCCGTGGTTTGCTTATACGATATATGTTTCTTTCGTGCGGGGACACCAATATTTATTGGGAGATTTGTTTCGCATGGGGAACTCACTCAACGTCGAGTGTCACCGTACGTATACCGATATATAAAGAAGCTTATCTCGCACTATGCCTGGGTACTAACAGTAGCTAGTACTTTTTACGAGGTATCATCTAAATGTGAGTATGTCTTGTCAGTGGGAGAACCAATGTAAAGACTATTTAATTCTAAATTTTGAAATGCGGCCTTGGAAAGTGTAAGTCAGGTCTTTGAGATATATCTAAACTTGGAATAGAACATGAAAAGGAGTATTATGAGTTCTATTCGCTGATATGTATAGGATGTCTATACTAATAATCGCTGGTTAAGATAGAAGAAAAGTACTATGCTATACTCGGGTACAAAAGATGAATCTGCTTCTAGATTGATGTTAGCATTCAAAAAAGCATCAATTCTTTCCATGCTGTCCATCACGATTAGGAAGGTTAAACCCCATAATTAAAAAAATCAAACCAAAAAAAGAACAAGTGGTAGCCCTACTACTATCACTAATACGCTCAATAGCATAAAAAACCCCTTAATTCGTCCACACCAGCGTCCAGAGCATTCATGACCTTTAACGTCATGTTGCTGAACCGCAATTTCGATAAAAAATGTAAATGATGTTTGGCCTGATATATGTTGTTGAACGTCTTGAGCGTAGCGTAGAAAGTCTATCTCAGCGAAGGGAAGCTGAGCATATTTGGAAGTCGTCACATAGATCTTCGATTTCTCTAGAGCTGACAGGTAACCCAGGCGTTGCATAGTCAACGGCGATAAACGGTCGCTGCTGCTGCCTTTGTTTACTAGCACGCACAGCTTTTGTATATTGTCCCAGTGCTCAATCTTCTGATGGAGATCCAGTACATCCTCAGGGACAATGACAATATCAATATCGAAGTTTATGAGAGCTCGTGCTAGAGACACATGTGAATTAGTGGGAAATTGTAGCGATATAAGTTGTCCGAAGGGTGGTTAGACATTGGGGCGTACGACAAAGAACAATAGACGGTACTTACGGGTAGAGCTTTCTCCTTGCGGAGATTCTGTGGATTGTGACGAGCGAGTACGACGTTCTTGATACTCATCTGAGCTAATGCATTCAACCATTATTGTATTGATTGGGGACTTTGAACGATAAAGAATGAAGAAGCAAGGATCACCGGCTACTTCTCGAGTGACCATGCTCCATATTTTAAGTATGCCAGCATCTTTGGGCAAGAGAGTGTTTGTGCGAGAAAGAGAAAGCTCCTCGATGGGCAAATCGACATTTACGGCGTCGTCAATGACAGCACCAGAGGCAGTAATGGTACTTCTGTGAAGAAGTTTCCTTATCCATTCTTCTAGATATCGGTTTCTCCAATAAAGCACTCTAAGGTTGAAAGGCCAAGTGTACCCGCGATGTTGCCTATCTACGCTTATCTTCTGAATGTTCATCTGACTTGATCCATGACCGCCTTCGTCCCCATTGCTCTCCCTAGGCTCTATTTCATCGAGTTCATGAACTAACTCACTCCTATTGTTCTGTTCTGGATTTGTCTGCTGGACCACCTCCTGACCAGATTCATGATCGAGCTCATATCCATTACTCTCAGGATGGATCACTTGCTGGGGAACCTGTTGAATCGCCTCTTGAATCTCCTGATCGCATTCGTGATCAAGCTCACACTCACTGCTCCGATGATGATTCCCATGAGGGTCCATTGTTTAAGTGTAATGTGGTCCTATAACGATGCCTTTGGTAAAAATCCAGGTGGATAAATTATTGCAATGCTCCAAAATTGTGTATGAAGTTGGGGAAAGTTAGGAATTGAGACAGAATTGGAGATCAGAAGAGTAGATAAACAAACAGATCCAAGGGAAGGGATTCAAGGAACGGAAAGAACGACAGTATAAATGATAATGACAACCCACAACTAGAATCTATCGTCACATGTACGAGATGATAGAAGGAGCACCCAAGAAACTAAAGGTTGTTATGGTAGCTTTCCCCATAAACTCCTTTGTTATTGAGAAGCAAGAACAATGATGGACAGAGATATGAAGAGACTGGAAGTTCTTCACTGGAATAACCCCATGGCTTCACGAGTACTTGCACGGCACCAATTTTTGCTACTTAGCAACGTGGAAAGGATGATGCCTTTTTTGAGGAGATCGATCGATTTTGTTATACGCCAATTTTATGGTTCGCATTTTCTTACATGGAACAATGTCAAGTCCATGCTGAAGTGCCTTTCTCTGACCAAGGTGTTTTAATTTGAGAAATTGAGCAATATCAGCAATGTGGATATCAACTTCAGTCTTCAGTCTTTCTTTCAGCTTAGCCTTCTCTTCGTGTGAAGGTATCAGATGGTATATTGGATGATACAATTCCGCCTCTGCGTACGCCTTTGAACGTCCTTAAGGAAGGATATCAAGAAAATGACATGTAGCCTTTCTCGCTTTCTCCCAGACGTCTCTGATACTGTTCTTGTCACTTGGGAATATCACCTCAACGACAACGTATTGAACATTCCAACTGCTCTCCTACCTACCTCTCAACATTCTCATGGTCACTCAAAATCGAACATCTTGTACTCCGGACCCAGGGTAATATGGTTCTAGAATAATCTAGAATGTAGATGGCTCGGAATGGAATGGATATGGAACGGATATGGAGATATAATAGGTTTACCTATCTTGACAATCAATACAGAGTACATATTGTTTAACCTCGGAGGATATAAGTAGATACTTGATCAAAATCCATCATAATACGATAAAATATCAAGGGCTTCGAATCGGTGAATTTACAAAAAGTAGATCAAATCAAGAAAATACGATAAAACAAATCCTTGAGTACTTCGGTCAGTAGTTGAAGTGATACTTTTTAGTGATACTAAAATACATTTACTAAATTTGACTTCACTCGAGCTTCACTCTCTTTCTTGACTTTCTTTCCTCTCTTCCCTCGTCATCAAAATATGTAGTGCGATCGCCAAGCATTTTTTCTTCAGTGTAACCAATCATTGTATGGAATAACGAAAGACCATCCATCATCTTTTTGGCCTTTGGGTCTTTTTTGGTCCCGGTTCCCGATAGCCCAAGATCAAAAACTAATAAACCAACAACCCCATTCAAAGGAACGAATTGGAAGAAAACAAACAACCAACGGATCCCTTTACATAACGAAGCCTTTTTGATAAATTCAAATTATCTTTCATCATCAATTATTGATTATTGATTATCTTTTCTAGTGCTCCGTTGAGTCCTAGATTCCGAAGGAATTCATTTATAATTCATCCACACCCTCTTGTACCATCTACCCACCTTACACACATCCATCGTCTTTGAAGCAAACCTACCGGTCTTTCAGGAAGCTAGAACGCATACGTTCTGGGACGAGCCGCTTCCGTCCCCCCACGGTTCTCTACTCGATATAACTTTTGTAATACATCGAAAGTTGCTTTCGCCAATATACATACCTAGGCACTTGGGACGGTCTTCTCGATAATCGCAGTGTTAACGGAACGAATCTCTATCTCGACGAAGACCTTAGCTTCAGCAAGATCGACTCAGCCTCAACGCTAGGAATTACTTGATCTTCAGTAAAGGTACGTACCAATTCTCATGCCCATGATACCCTTTAACCTCTTCCTTCACTGCTTGAATATACAGAGGTGACTTGCTTCATCCCGCTCAAAATATCACACAGCTTTATGAAGGAGAATGTGTAGCCGAACTCATGCTTACAACCAGATAGACAGTTCATCACAGTTTACCACCTTTCCGACACAAAGCCTTCTTCAAAAGCCATACAAATTTGCTGTTACGATTGCATACAACTCGACCTGTCGTTAGAACCATACGGCTTGTCTACTTCAGCAATATCACCTTACGGTAGCCATACGAATAAAGTACACGATATTTACCCAAGACAATCAAGGCAGTGTTCGGTGATATATTACAATTTCCTCGTCGACACAAGAAGCAAATATCCTACCTCTTTGGCTCATATTGACAACTGAACGGCAGCGACATCTCTGAGTCATCCCGAATTACACGGAGTTAATACTCGATAGAGATCTGCTGGGCTCGCATATTTGAACTTGGAACGATGGGAAACCAACCCTCTAAAGGTTCGGGGTCTGCAACCCCGCGCAGAAGTGCATCTCAAACGTCTCTTGATAGAGGGTCGGATAATTTATCGTCTTATCCTTCATTCAGCAAAGCGGATACCAAGGAATCCAACAAATCATTCAGAGGCGCCCTTCGATCAAAAATACCGGGTTCCAAGGACAGCCCAAGAAACTCGATTGCTGGAATAGGTAGCCTTGTAGACTCAAACGACAAATCCGATGTTGCTTCAATGAAATCGGGAAAAAGCGCTAAATCGGGCAGGGCATCATCTGTACCAGGCTCACCAACATCACCTCAAGATTCTTCGGAAGATATTCCTTCACCAATCGATGATCTCAAACCTCCCCCATCGCCTGTTCAATCTGCTTCGGTGAAGTCTGGACATCATGATGTCAGCGCTGCACAACGTAGTGGTGAGGTAGATCATGTCTCCGACCAACCGCCTTCCGGCACAGTCAATCCTTACGCAGTCGGAGGTCGCGCTGGGCAATCTATACTGGTCAGGAGAGCAAATGAGATTAATCCTGTTGACACAGCTACCTTGCTAGCTGCTCCAATGAATGGGTCTAATGAAACCGCACTCTCAACCTCAAACTCCGCACAAATTTCAATGGGTAGCTTGAAAGATAAAGATCTTGATGACTATATTTCGCGACTCTTGGATGCAGGATACCAGGGCAAAAGCACAAAGGGAGTTTGTCTTAAAAGTGCGGAAATCAATTCAATTTGTCTTCGAGCGAGAGAGATTGTATTAGAGCAACCGCCACTGATTGAATTGGAAGCCCCAGTTAAGATTGTAGGTGATATACATGGGCAATACTCGGACCTCATACGCATGTTCGAAATGTGTGGATTCCCTCCCTCGTCAAACTTCTTATTTTTGGGTGACTATGTCGATCGAGGAAAGCAGTCCCTCGAGACAATTTTGTTGCTCTTGTGCTACAAAATCAAATATCCTGAGAACTTCTTTTTGCTAAGAGGTAATCACGAATGCGCAAACGTTACTAGAGTCTATGGATTCTATGATGAGTGTAAACGAAGAGCTAATGTCAAAGTGTGGAAGACGTTTGTAGATGTCTTTAATTGTGTACGTAGTCGCCTTTTGATCTATTATATATGCCTTTTGACTAACTTTGTGACCAGCTACCTATCGCCGCAATTGTCGCAGGGAAAATCTTTTGTGTTCATGGCGGCTTATCTCCCGCTCTTAGCCATATGGATGATATCAGAAATATTGCTCGACCAACAGACGTCCCTGACTATGGATTACTTAATGATCTTTTGTGGTCCGATCCTGCAGACCAGGAGGCAGATTGGGAGCAGAGCGAGAGAGGCGTTAGTTACTCGTTTGGTAAGAAGGTTATTCAAGAGTTTCTATTAAGACATGATTTTGATTTGGTCTGTCGGGCACATATGGTTGTTGAAGATGGTTACGAATTTTTTGAAGGTCGAGTCCTTGTTACGGTGTTCTCTGCGCCAAATTATTGTGGCGAATTTGACAATTATGGAGCCGTCATGAGTGTTTCGACAGAATTACTTTGCAGCTTTGAACTGCTGAAGCCATTGGACTCCAGCGCGTTGAAGAGTCAGATGAAAAAGAGCCGCAACAAACGAAATAGTATGGTCAACAGTCCTCCGCCGACCGGAACCTTTGCTCCACAGAGCGTATAATGAACTATCGGATAATTTTCAATCAAATATAGACAAAAAGATTGCTCTGGATGGAAGACCCTATACATTCGAAGAATAAAACCCAAAACAAGATGCGATGTCAACAATTACGGGCATACCACAATTCACGCGCTTACAGAGGTCATGCAAGAGTGGGCAAGTACATACAGGACTAAAACGTGGCCCAGAAGAGATTTCAGTCACTTTAAAAATTTTAAAAGGTCGAGGCTCGTTTTTTTCACGGCACCGAGAAGGTTAAGATAGATAGTGGAAGCTGGAGGCCGGAGGCTGCCGTAGATGTTTATATGCACACATTTGATTTATTTTCTTTTCCTGCGGATAGTTTCTTGTCCGCGATATTAACAGGCTCTCCCCTTTCTCGAAAGTACGACACGGAAACGGATACATTTTATATTGGCGTTATTTGTTTTGGTACGTCTCGAATGGGGGACAGAAGATCACAAACATAAACTACTTTTCCTTCGCCTCTGTAGAGTACACAATCGCTGTTTATGAACATACAGATGGGTAGGTGGGTGATGGACGGTAGGTATGTATGCTGGGTTAGTGGTGTATCTGGTACTCATAATATGTGGGGCGGAGGTCAGAGTAGAACTCAGCGGCATCGCTGGCGTGAGGAGTTGTTGGGAGGGGTGACATGGCATAGAAACATTGTAGCTCTTGAGCATGATGTTGATTGACTCGATTTACTCATCAATTGATGCAATCGATAGATGACGAAACGATATGAGATTATAAGCGTTCTTCAATTTCTGATCTTTATACGTGCGTGCCCATCTGAGTGATGTGAATAAAAGTTTTGTATCTTTCATTTCTATATTTAGTTTTGTATTTCTCTGGATGAGAGCCAGAGAAGACCAGGCAGGTCCTTCAACGCAAAATTCTAAAATTGAGATCTTGTCTTGTAGTGATTGGGAAGTTTCAGACGAAATGCCTACTGTAAGCATATGTACTTAATACAGAAGCTTCCAAACCTCTTTTGTTCTCGTCTCAACTTGTTTCACCAAGCAAATCTATAAGCTGTTACTGTAGGAAGACTCCCCACGGACTTTGTGAGAAGTTCCATACTTGAGGTAATGTTGTCTGGCCTCCATTTATATACTTGCAGGTGCGAATTTTTCTAAGAGTTTGATTGCGAAATTTGGTTTCGACGGTAGTCTTATGCTGCTGATGTTCATATCCTGGTGTTCATTTGAAATGAGATATCCAGAGGGGTGGGGAGATGCCTCGTGGATCCTGATCTATGCGTTCTTGGGGAACGAGTTGTAGTCCCGAGGAGTACTCTAGGTATGCTCTAGTTGTCAGAATAGGCTGTAAAGGTACTCGCTAAGCGAGATGTTGGATATGGGGATGGGGACCCATATCTTTGGGGATGAGGAGAGGTAAGTGGTGTGTGGAAGGATTTGGGTAGTGCAGGTTGATGGGACAGAGATTTATGTGGAAGCCTGGGAAAACTTGGGATTGTAAAGATGCATTTGGGAGATGAGATGGTAGAGAAACGAGTTCTAGGATTTTGTTGTCGATTTCGTCAACTGCAAGCTTGAAAAGAACCGCCATTCTGGAGTAGAATCTACCGGAGTTTTTTGCCTTGCTAAATGTTGAGCCTTTTATCCAATTTTAGGGGCAATTGCTAGATCTAAAGTTCTTGGGATTCATACTTTGCAGGTCATGCGGGTGGGAACGAAGCGTGTAGGAATGGTCATTTATAGAGCCACATTTTATTCCAAGCCCAGAGACATTCTATTCACAGAACAATGGTTAGCTTGATGAACAGATAACAATTAGCTAGGAGTACCAATCAACGGGAACAATGTGAAACAAGCCCGCATACGATCAGAAGAACGATAGGGAATAATCGCTTAGCTACCCAATACATATCTTGGATTGCTGGATGACTTGGTGTTTTCCATGTATTATTGACTCTAAGAATACTCAAACTTCTAACAAAGATTGGGAGCACAGCAAAATAGAAATACCAGTCTAATATACGGATAGATGATATCAAGAAAGCATGGCTTTGCAAACTTGCCCTGACTTTCTGATCCTGGAGCCACCGAGAAAGTAGATCACGACCAATAGCCGACCTCTTCAAACTTCATCCAAAATATCAAGGACTTGAACTTCCTGAGAATTTCCAAGTCTTCCAATGACCTTTTAATCAAGATCAGGCTCGGAAGCAATTTCCGAGGCTTAAGTTCAATCTTTACTGGCAGATGGCAATCTCTCTTCGCTCTCAGCCTCCCGAGTTTCAACCAACCCGTACGAAGTGGATGGGGATCTCTGTTGAATATAAGGAAACCATGAAATCATTCCTTCCAGTGCAGATGTAGCAATTGATTTCTCGGATCTTGAGATCTCGCCATCTTCAGTGTACTCATTGGAGATTGGAAGGAGCCGGCTAAACGAATTGACGTTCTCTGGCGATGTATCCTTAAAATAATTATAACAGCCAGTCGAGATTATGACCACCAATCCACCCATTATCTTCCACGCTGTGAAGCCCGATGATCGTAATGCTGGGAATATGACATACTGAGTTGCCGCAATCGTGAGCAGACTGATCGAAGTTCCAACCAATTTCGTAAGATTGTCTTTTTTCCGCAGCATAGCAGCAACGATCAAGCCGACACCGGATGTTAGACATGAAAAATATATAGCAATTGTTGCAGTATATGTTACCGAGAGATTTGAATTCGTCCCCCGATCAGCCGTCATCCAAGTAGCGATGGGGTATGAGATGATGGAAAAGAAAATTCCCCAAAGGTAAAGCCATAGTTGAGATTCCCAAAATGACCCAGTCTTAGTAAGAGACTCACTAGCAATGCTAGCGATTGCAGAAAATACCGCTATCACTAATCCTGCCATAGGAGCCACAAGCCAACCCTTTGTGTCATCGCCCGAGGGGATATTGAAGAGAAAGAGCCCGAAGCAGAGGAATCCAAGAGATATCCACGATCGAGAGTTTCTTTGCTTCCTGACCCAGAAATGATGCAAGATTGCCGTCGCTGGAATTTTCGCAAGCATACACACTTGGAGAAGACTCGGCGATGTGGAAGGCAGGATTGTGAAATATATCAGATTATTGATGAGGTAAAAGGCTGCCGGAACACCGTATTGCAGAACATCCCTGAAGCCGTTCCTATTAAACTTTTTTCTTATAGAAGAAAGACCTTCCTCAGAATGATTGATAATTATAGCTGCGATGGCAAGCTTTAGAGTTTCGGAAAGAAGTGCAATCAATGATGGAGTTATCTGAGGAGCCGTATGAAAGGCAAAGTATGCATAATTTGCGCGTATGGTTTCTCCTACGATATAGATTGGGAGGAGGTTGTCGGTGAAGGAACTCATGATTCAATGATATGAGGAGGATTAACCCGAAAGATTGAATACAGAAACGAAAGAACACATCTTACAGTGGAAAGCCTTGGCTGGCCTTACTTATCAGTGTTCTAGAAGCAAGCAAGGGGCACAACAGAAATGGAGAATTTGTCTCATTATTTGTTGTTTTGATCTATTTTCATCAGCTGGCTTTTCCATACCAAATATGATTGATCGTGCTATAAAGGTGGAATATGAACAGAATATTTTTTTATCGGGCAATTAAGGTCGACGATGTTTAATACAAGTAATTGTTTTCTCCATAAATATTGACCTACATATACATATATCTCACGACGATGATCATGACGAGAAGGAGGGAATAGATAAACCATGTATGAATGACTATGTGCATATGTGCAACGGGAAAATGATAAAAGAATGATACCACATGTGGAATCTTTTCATCTCCAACTCTTACTTGGATAAGTGAGTGCTCAACAAGATGTCAAAAATTTATCTACGTCTAGATCTACAGTGCGATCGAAGCACAAGTGAGTACAGAGGGGTTGTGCTTATGTAAGATCAAGATCTCACCTAACAACTGTATCTCAAAAAATTGATGCTGAGGGGTAAAAAGGGACGCTAGCAATAACAACAACGTTAATTAACATCGCGTCTGATCCAAAGGTATATATATATTTATTACTTCCAAGAGCAGAGCAAAAAAACAGATCCAAAAAATGTAAAACATGAATTTGGGGCGTTGCCCGGGATTGAACCGGGGACCTCTTACATGGAGAATTAATCTATGAAGACTAATAAATCCCTAAGCAAGAATTATACCACTAAACCACAACACCGTATTAATTGGTGTACAAGTAACAAAAGAACAATATATTGTACATCATCTATTGCTCTTCTATCTTTCGTAAACAAGCATCTTACATCCTCATCCCAATGGTTAATACAAGCATCATTTTATTATGTTTTCCTATATTTGAATTCTGAGCTTTTAATACCAAGATTAAGTACTTAAACCCCATTGAATCAGGTAAAGCATTCGTTCTGCTCGTGCCAATAACATGTAAGCATATTAATGAACCCAACCACATTTCAACTTCATCTATGTCCTCTTTATATACTGGATATGTTTTCTCAAAATAACCTGAGGTAAGTGAAACTTTTCTAATGATTTTCTACAGCTTCTACCATTATACCAACCCCAGCGTATTCAGATTGAGCCATCTCGAGCTTCCTAGGTGTCTTTACCATTGCGTCACCATCTAAGATCCATTCATCTCCTTGACCTCATTCCAAGATAGCATTTAATGGAAGGTCAGATGAGATGCATACATAACTGATCAAATTTTGATTGTCATCATTGCTGATCAGTACAGCAGCTGTAAAGATAAGTGGTTCGTCCCGCACTCAGTGACATGTTCCAGGGCAGACAAACCATTGCGGCGATTATGGAAACACGGCATGGCAGCATGCATTCGACGAGATTGATGTTATGGAAAGCTACATCTGCTTCCGGTCTTAGCTAGATAAGTATTGTCACAGACTCACAGATGCCAGATGGTGTAATTTTTACTCATCATCTCACACAAGGTTATTCCAGCAGGATTACATCATTCTCAGCGGGCTAGTGTTTGTAGTAGATATAAATAAATTTGAATTGATAATGAAAGCTTAGAAGCTATATAAGTGTTGCATAACAAATTTATTAATTGTGAAACCAGCCTCTAATAATACCATAGACAAGACGTTTTCTGTCCATCCTCTCCTTGCCCACCCGACACAATCACATCTGGGATCGGCGACCACAGCTGCTCTGTAAGAATTGGATCATAATCGGAGACTCAATTAATACGTTGTCGTTTCTCACCAGAGGTGCGCGGGTCCAGACGTAAATCTATGTTTCTCGATGTATTATCAGAATCCTGTGCCGCTTCTGGTGGATTTAATAGCGAAGGGATTGAAATGGGCTTGGTGTCAAGAGGCTTTGCTGCGATAGATGAACCGGCAGTGATAGCTTGTGATGTGATGTCCGGATCTGCTTTAATAATTCTTGGCTCGACGTATGGGTCAACAGGAACAGTCCTTGGCCCGGTTGATAGATTGGCAGTGACAGTTCTTGAATCAATAACATTCCATTTAAAAGGGTCAAGCGCGGCATTTAGAATTTGGTTGGCTACAAAGTCAGCCTCAAGCTGATTTGATAACTCCATGATGCCTTCGTTCTTCAGATGGGTCATTGCTTCATCGAATTCTACACCTTTTAGAGAGTTTGGACTCTCCCACCTACATTATTAGTATACTGATCTGAAGGGTGAAAAGTATATCGACTTACATATCGTCTGGTATCTGTGGGATCAAGAATAGGGCGCCTTTGTCAAGAGCCATACATATCTTATTATATCTCGCCCCAGCAGCGACCCAAACTTGTAGGTTCGCTTTAACGACGTCCACCTCATCAGTGATTCTGTTGCATTGTGTGAATGCTGTAATCAGTCGTTCATGTAGAACGTTATGCAATCTATTCGTCATCATTTTCTGCCCATGACCAAACAACAATGCGAGCTGGTGTAAGAAGCTAACGTGGAACCTTCGAAAGATGATGTCTTGTGCCTGTCGCAGACGCGAGTTTCGAACCACAAGGTATGACTCAATAGCGACGTCCTCAACTGACCGATTGGCATTCGAAATCTCAAAAGGCTGCCAAAATCGAGAGGGATTCTCCTTCCATATTCGATAGTGATCTTGTACACTAGGCGGTAGAGAAAAGTTGTGAGTAATGACGATTGCTAGCGCTGGACTTTTAGTGTGCCTCTTTTTGGTTTGATTGGTCTTGCGTAACATTTCTTGAGCAGCTCTTCTGTATTCTGTGGGTAAAGATGTGAGGATATCGCAGAGAAAGCTGGCAAACTGTAAACGAAGTTATATCTATCTCTCTTGACGAAGTGCAGAAAACGACATCACGTACCTCTTCCTGATCTAACAAAGTTTCTACGGTCTGTTCTACATCGTAAGCTTTCAGCTTCTGAATAATACTACCGACAGTATGCTTATCATGCGACATGCTAAAACGAGGAGGGAACTTTATCAGGACCACAAGCTCTAGGAACTTGATCGTCTGGAAAACGTGTAGAGAGATCAGAGGGCTGTGATTAAAGAAACTTAAAGGACTTAAATCAAAAGAGCCGTTTTGAGGATTCAGCTAAAGTATATGTAGAGGAAGCCAAAACAATGATTCAGTTCTCTATTGAAGAATTAACTGCTGAGATCAGAAGAACTTATAATTTACAAGAAAACAACCATGGGCTGACAACGGGATTGGATAATCTTTTGAGCTTTTGCGCTTAGCTATTTTCATCCAGTGTCCCAAGTGGTTTGCAAAAAGGGTTTAGCGACAGTGACAACGCACTGTTCAGGGCCTTGTTGGTAGTAAATTGTTTTCGCTTAGGATCCTAGATGAGTTACAAAAGGAGGTTATCGCATGGGCTATATGCATCATTGTTCTTTCAGCTCCAAGGACACCAAATTACGATCATTTCTAATCCCAGACGTCTATGAAAAGAAATTGGTAGAGGGCTTAAGATAGGACCACAGCAATTGGTTATTGCATATTTCTTGGTGTGTGGTATCAACGGATCAACCTGATTGGTTTCGGCAAAGGAAATTTAGCGCCGAGATTTTCATTCGTCTTTCAATCCTCTGTCTGCGTCGGTTTTATATGCTCGTCTCCGGTGCGAAAGACGTTCTTGTTTGTGGTTTATGGTAGGAATCAATCTTGGACCAATTTGCCATTGCGTACCAGAACTCATTGGCTAATTTGTGATGTTTGGATAATGATATCAAGCTGTTACCTTCAAATGACTGATATTTATTCCTTGATGTATGGAGAGATAGATTGTCCCTAGCGAAAGAATGGACTTGATAAACGTCGGTTGATGCATAGTTGCCCA
The DNA here is from genome assembly GCA_004786275.1 of Botryotinia convoluta. Classification (NCBI taxonomy): domain Eukaryota; kingdom Fungi; phylum Ascomycota; class Leotiomycetes; order Helotiales; family Sclerotiniaceae; genus Botryotinia; species Botryotinia convoluta. Next base: position 96,120 of record PQXN01000027.1, on the reverse strand, counting down.
AGTCTCAATTCACTTGAGAATGAAATGACACGTTCCCTTTCTGTGCTATTTTCTCCAACATAATACTTATCTTCATTTTATATACTTGGAAATAGTCATCGGAATAATGACTGCCATCTTCGACAACGGTAAATCAACAGAGACCTCAAGCAATAGCCCAAATGCAAACCTACTCTCATGTGGGTGAAGTCGAATAGTGTTTAATGTTACTATGAATATATCTTGGTACGGAGAGCCAAATGATCTCCAAAATCTGAGACGAGAGGTGCGCAGAGAGAACAAGTATAGCTACCGCCAGCGAAGGGGGGCGGAAAAGTTGAGGCGGGTGTAGATAGACATGTAGTTATGAGCAAGTAAATGACATTGACAATATGGAGGCTGGCAAGTGAAGATCGAGATGGAACGATGGGAGGATAGAATGGGCAGATGAAATAGCAGATATTGAATGCTGGCCGCATGTCTGCAAGGAAATCAAAATTGCTTATAGGCAAGTTTGAATCTTTTCTCAGATCACCAAGGTAAATAGCTAGGACATATAAACTAAATTTCTTTTGGGGGTACCAGTACGCATTGCAATACGACTCTTTGATGAGGCAGTATGCCCCTTTCGAGGTAAGGTTCGCTTTCAACAAGTAATGATGCGCCATCTAAAACTTCCTCTCGCATGATGCAGACTGATGTAAATGTATTTATGCAACACACTTGCGTGACTCATAATGCTCCAGGCGGGTTAAACTGAAGTGCAGTTCTAACTAGAGCTAGTATACTCCATAGAAGCGAAGGGTTAACTATATCTCAATCTTTCAATGATATCAAGTAGTATTTTGGGAAGGAAAATCTCTGAGCTTGTTCTTGATCGTTCACTTCGTAGACTGGTGATAAGTGGATCAATGTACGACGAGAGACGCTCAGCGATCGACGAGATGTAACAATGGGACATCATCAAATTTGATGGGTGCAGTGGGGAACGGACGAAGCGGTTCGAAATTGTAAGGCTTGGGAGGAGGAGAGAGGGCAATTTTGTTCTTTTCGGAGCATAAGGATTAAATAACGGCCGAAGCTATGTTCTTCAACACGATCATCCGCAAGTTGCGTTTGTGATGGGTATTTAACACCTCATGCTTCAATTGCACGCGAAATTCCGAGACATCACTAAATCAAATAACTGTAAAGGTAGTTATTGGAGTCTAGCACGATCAGAAGATTGTCGTGGGAGAATGAAGTCCATTTTGGAATTGAAACAAACGCGCAATGGAGATATTTCAAAGAGTTGTTTGCATCCCCCAAAACTGTTTCTGGTCAACATTCGAACTTTCGATCAATTAATTGGCTATCGCTCTCGTCTCGAATGATGCGAAAAGCATTTAGTTGGCATCAAACGAAGTCATATAAACAAGAACACTGCGATGTCTTGTAGACATATTGTTCAGAACACAAAATACTTCCCCCCAAAGAAGGTCTCGTATGTTGGAGTGGGCTCGGTGGGGTAAGGTTAACGATAAAAGCGGGACACAATAGCTAGCTACCAATTTTCTACGACATACACACGGAATAATTATATCGTACTCTGTACCTACCTAGGTAGGTGATTAATCGCATATATAATGCAAATTATACCAATTATTCATGACAAAAGTGGAATTTTAATACGATTACATCAAAGTAGAAAACGGGCGGAATATGTATAAATCGATGACAAACGGACCGACCATTAGGATTTTGGCTCTCCGGCTAAAATGAAATGGTTAGCGTCATTGAAATCTCTTTCCTCTGTCGTGATTTGTACCGTGTACTAACTACTAGGTAATTGAACATCGTAGTGGATATTCTCGGGAATATAAAGGCGGCACAGTACGGAGTACTAAATGACTTGCTAGGTACAGTGTGACTAGTATCACTTCTATCTTCACTTGTTTCCTTCTTCCCAAACCCATTCATAGGTAATATTTAGTCAAGTACTAGATAACCAGTGACAACATGGTTCACAATGGGGAAGACAATAAGAGTGTCATAATTGAGGCAAGAGATGATGCTCAACTGGTTAGTAATCGCTTTTAACCTCAATTAATCCTGATGATAGATTGACATTCAAACTAATCTTATCTACTCGATCAGGAAACTCTTGGCTACAAACCTGTAAGTCAATTTTTTTAATCCAAAATACAACGACTCAGAAACTCACAAATATAATATAGGTGTTACATCGAACATACACTCTCATTGAGAACTTCTCAACGTCGTTCGCTGCCTTGTACTTCGTTGGAGGTGTAAGAGTTACTTACACCACTGGAATCGCCTCCGGAGGTCCTTTAGCTTATTGGTTAGTTATGCACCCGAAATCTAGAACTTCTCACATGACTTCTAACACTTTGGACTATATAGGACGAGTTATCTTGTAACATGCTTTTTTACCTTCATTACTGCAGCAGTCATAGCAGAAGTCTGTTCTGCGTCACCCTCAGCTGGTTCCATCTATCTTTGGGCAGCTGAAGCTGGAGGAGCCAAGTATGGTCGACTTTTGGGATTCGTTGTTGCGTGGTGGAGTACTACTGCTTGGATGACATTTTGCGCAAGTAAGCTCAACTCGGATTCATTATTCCCCGAAATTTATTCTAATTACTTGCAGGCAATACCCAAGGAGCTGTCAATTACATGCTTTCGGTAAGTTAACGTTCACGTGATATCCCACAGCTCTATGAGCGAGTTCTGAATGTCATTCATTGCTGGATGTTGTCTAATATCTATCAGGAAATCGTTGTCTTCAACGTTGATTTTCCAACGGATACCAGTGATATTAAGTTCCGAGCAGTTCAATGGATTTGTACTGAGGTTCTCCTTGCACTAGCCGCAATCGTGAATTTTCTACCACGTGAGTTGTCACACTTAATTGGAACAATTGTTGAATACTGACATATGAATCAGCCCGTCTTTTTAAGTTTGTCTTCTGGATATCGAGCTTTCTAGTCATGCTCGACTTCGTCCTCAACCTCATCTGGCTACCAATCGGAGCTGCCCGAACCATCGGTTTCCGAACTGCAGAGGAGGCATTTATGACAACTTACAATGGAACCGGTGCACCTGCTGGATGGAATTGGTGTTTGTCTTATCTCGCTACTGCTGGTATCCTTATTGGATTCGATGCTTCTGGACACGTTGCTGAAGAGACCAAAAATGCTTCAATCACAGCCGCTAGAGGTATATTCTGGAGTGTAATTGTAAGTGGAATAGGAGGATTTGCCACTATCATTCTATTCCTGTTCTGCACACCTGATCCGGATACTCTGTTCTCTTACGGCTCGCCTCAACCGTTCGTACCTCTCTATGCCGTCGTCTTAGGACAAGGTGGACATGTCTTCATGAACGTCATCGCAGTAGTCGCACTTTGGTTCAATACCGCAATCGCCATTGTCGCTGCCTCTCGACTTGTCTTTGCAGTGGCTCGTGATGGTGTTCTTCCATTCTCGGGTTGGGTATCACGTGTCTCACCTGAAGGTCAACCCCGTAATGCCGTCCTTGTAATTTGGGGTTGTGCCTCACTTGTGACTTGCACCATCTTACCTTCTGCAGTCGCATTCACATCTCTCATATCGGCTGCTGGTGTTCCATCGGCGGCCGCGTATGGACTTATTGCTTTTGGAAGATTTTTCTTGACACCACATACATTTCCCAAGCCAAGATGGAGTTTAGGTAGATGGAGTAGACCATTTCAATTCATCTCAATCTTTTGGAATGGTTGGGTTGTGGCGATCCTTTTCAGTCCTTATGAATTTCCTGTCACTGGAGCTACATTGAATTGTAAGTACCCCTCAATCGTTTCTTCAGCCGCTCGACACTTCGCCATATACTAATATATCACAGATGCGCCAATAATTATGGCAGGTGTAACAATCCTAGCTCTGATTTCCTGGTGGTTTACACCCGTAGGATCATGGCTCCCACGAGAACGCATATCACATTTCGTGGAAAGTGAAGGAGCGCCAGCGGAAGGCCTCCGACAAGAACCGGATGAACAGCTTCAGGTGCCTGAGGTAGAAGGGGATGCGGTCCCAGCTACTTATTCTGAGAAGTGAGATACTCGATGATCGCTTTGACTTTTTCTTTTGAAGAATTAAGATACTGATCTTCTTTCTGTGTGTTAAAGTGGAGGGCTTTTAGATGGGACCGCGCAGGAACAAAGAAATCCTTGAACACTTTGATGCGAGAGTATATAGATTTGAAAGAATGGCAATTGTTGCAGCATATATTTAAGAATGGTTTCATATACATAGAATAATAATACCTAGATCTTTCGATGCCGAATCAGACATGGATTTTATGAGATCACTGGTCTTCCAATGATCAAGATTGCAATTCACAATGTGCAATCATTAGCTTTTGAGTTACTGATGCGATATGGTACACTAGGCTGTTATGGGGTAACAACTCGTCTTGCCGCATCGGGGTTTTACTCTTTATATTGCTTTTTGTAATCGGCAATCGCCTCCTAGGTGGTAGCCGTACCGCAAAGTTCTTTCTCAACTTGCCAAGCCATCCCAACCCCCCAGAATGAACCCAAGCCTTCCTCACAGCCCACTGCACTTTCCAAATGCACATCAAATTCTACGCCTGTTTGAAAACAGCAGGACCTGTCCACTCCAATTCCCAAGGCTTGACACCAACACGCACACCATTCTCGTCAACATTGACGCATCGAGAGCACTTCTCATGTTCGCATTCACTATTGACCACAAGAATTTTCTGCTCTTTTCCCTGAACGACACCGATTTTCTCTTCTTCTCTTCTGCAAGTTGGCGAATTAGATGTATGCTGACACTACATGTATATTTTAGTTTGTGTAGATCGCAAGGAAATGGGAAATGTAACGGTAAAATATGTAGAAAGGAGAAGAGAACACTAACTTGGCAACAGCGGAAGAAAGAAACAGTTGTGGATTTGTCATCGATAGTTTCATTTTGGGCACTTGAGTTTTCTGAGGATTTTTCGGCAGACTGTTGCAGGATGTCGGCTGCGCCATCGAGGAGAATGCTGGTGTCAATGTGGGATTGTCTTTTCTCAGATGCGCGGGCAAATAATCTGGACTCGGAAGCTTCGTCGTTGGGCTTTGATTGCGTTAGCTATGTCTTTTGGAAAGGGTGGAATGAGGATAAGTCTCACCTTCCTTCCTGGACCCAAAGCAGATCGATAGAGATTTAGAGTCATATTGACAATGAGAAGAAAGTCCCAGATTTGAGTATGATTAGAAGATAACATACCATGCTATTGAGTAAATTCAACATAGAAGGATTGAAAGAACTAGTGGGATTATTGCTTTCGTAGAGAATCGCTCGATTGCGCATGATGATTGCCGTTACGCTATTCTCAGCAGAGGCACCAGTAGCATTGCGAACAGCGGGGACAGAAAATGACGACATGTTGGCAGATTAATTATTGGGGAATACAGTAATGACAAAGATTGGCATCAAAGAATCCTTGTTCAGAGATCAATTGATGGAAGAGTGATTGTTTAAAAACAACTTGTGTTGGAAAGATGGTGGTTGTGTTTTGAAGAAAGGGGATTCTCGGCTCGCGATCCTGCTTTTGTATTGGTTGGAATTTTGCTGGAGGAAGCTTCAACCGTATTGTTTTATTACAGTCGTTTTTTTGATCCGCTCTTGACTATATCATTGAACTGGTACAGTAATAAAAATTAACTGATGATCTCAACAATTCACTGCTTGAACTGAAGGCCTGGTGATCAAAATCATTAATGGCTTTGCACAGTCAAAATAGTGGCTATACAAAGATGTGGAACTCTACTATTTAAATGGCTTGAAGAAAGGGTCTGGCCTGTAGTATGAGAATCTTCTAACGACCCCGGGAACTGGATGCTATCATCTCATTCCCAATTGACGAATTCTTGGTGAGCTGTCTTTTAGAAGCAGGAATAAGGCGCTTAAGTAGCCGGCATATTCGACAAGATGTTTTAATTTTACCATGTTTCTTCTTCAATTAGTTTTCTATCTTTTAATGGGAGAAACTAATAGCACTGAGGTATTGAACTAGATTTCAAACGTCATAGTGTTTTGTCCCAAATTTTATTTTTTCTCCCACCAGGAACTGATAGCTACCACACACTCCTGTATTGCATTACAAGGTGAAAGGCTATTTCGCAGTTTGAACAGCATGCTCCTCAGAGAACCCTGAACTTCCATTTAAAAGCGGACTTATCCATTCTACAGGTATTTACTAATGTTTCTCAAGGTATTGTAATGGCAAATGGATATCACAGTCGCTTAAGATGAGATCTATGAGGTAGATATTCATAATATTACATCTGAATTTTTACGAAGGGAATGGAGTATGTATAGTGATGATTGTTGTATTATGAATGGCAACAATATCCAGTTCTACTCGAGCCTCATGTAAAGCGTGAGTATTGTCAGAGGGATTTTAGGTGACATTCATAACGACACCAAGCTTCTCAAAAAAGGATTGATGAAAGGCTCAAGGGAGAACAAAGTTTGAGGAGCAAGAGAGAGTTAATTGAATGCGCTAAAAAGTCGAGAGCATGAAGACCAAAACAATTTATCCATGATTGTGAATACTGGCCAGATACATCTTCTATGATAGCACAAAAAGAAGCCTCATTCTGAATGGAACATGCTTCACCACCCATCCAACACCCCTCCACATCCTCCTTACTAACTTCGCCATTGAGAAGATTCAATAGCCCCAGTTTGATCCCTCAAGATGCACTCCAAGTCGAATCCCATCTCCTGTCCTCCCTTCATGTACCTGGATTGCTACCGTTGGCAGCTTCTTTGGCCTGTTTATTAAAAATGATGATGCTTTTTGTTTGTGCATCTAACCATTTTGCTTCTGCCTTTATTTTCCGGGTTTCTGCATTGATTTTTCTGATTGATGCTCTCTTCCTCTGAAGTTTAAGGTCGAGAAGTTTGTCAAAATGTTGCTTCTGTGCTGGCATCTTGGACATCACGAAGGATATACGATGTGGTATTTGTGATTCGAAGTAGAGTTTCTGATGTTGGTCGTGGTGATGGTGTGGTAGAGAAACAGATGTGAATTGATGTACTGATTTGAACCCATTTTTGATACTCGTGTACGGGATAATATACAATAAGCATCTTCCTTTGTGAGTGATAAGATGAAACGCTGATAGCACAATAGGATTGATGTAGAACTAGACAGTATCTCCCAGCAATAAGATATTAAACAATGATAGAAAATTCTGGAATTGCATCAAGAAAAGTTCCGATTCAATTTGATTCCCGCAAAACACCATGCGTGGGCCACTGTGAATGAATGTCAAAGAACTTAGTGAAAATATCAAATTCTGCAATAATTTCCAATTTCTTCGAAGGCCCAGAAACATCCATGGAACTGTATCTAAATTTATAATTTTTCTTATAAAGCTTTATCTATATATATAAGAATCTTATAAATAAAACAAAAATATCATTATTCAAAATTTACATCGAGCGACCTCTCTTGTGAACGATAGTAGTCCAGATTCTATCCGAATATTATGTTCCATCTGGCTGCTGCTTACTTGGATATGACCAGTGAAGTTTCGGGCAACTCGCGTTGGAATTCTCTGTTCGATTGCTAATGGGTGTCGGCGACAACAGCACAGCTCGTATATGGACTCAGGCTGTTTTGTCAGATGAAAATTTATATGCTTAATTTTAACCGTTTTCTTAGTGACATTGTTGAATTTCCTCCCCCAGCTGTCTCTTGCAACGGTTGCAACCGAGTAATTATACATACAACTAGTATACCTACTCACGGAGTATATAAGTGAAGAGGTCTCACGGTTGACATTCCAAGTATTAAACTGACAAATCTGCAAAATTTTTGGAGTCGAATAAGTATGTAGTATGTATGCAATGTGATGTTATGCCTGTTTTACCGAATTGTATTGAAGGGGCGAGGGGGGGAAGATTTGTGATGCTCAGGCGTTTTTATCGTCACGAGCCTTACCAAATTCCAGGGTTCCTAGCGTGTAACCTTAATCACAAATGCTCCAAGGGTTCATAATACTGTAACCATTTGCGGATATATTAATACAATCGAAGGAATATCTCTCATTGAAGATATTAAATACTGTTTGATAGTATAGCTCTTACTCGATAAAGCTCTTGGCGCATCGATCTCCTTTTAACATCCAAGATGGATTATTCATATTACACTCCGAATGCTCAGCCGTTCTTCCCTCTTCTCCCTCCTACTCCAACTCACACAAACGTATCAAATACCGATGAATTCAGCAACTCTCCACCTGTATTTCTCCCATCTCCTGTGAGCAGATTGTTCCTGCTAACATCAAACAGCAGGATGTCTTTGATCAATTCCAACCCTATGATTATGCCAATCAGTACGACTCACGCATTCCCAAAGTCACAACCCCGCTTTCACAGCACAAACCATCGATTTCCCATCCCATGTACACCGAGATGCCTACTATAATCGACGATGCGATGCGACGAGATAGCGACGAAGAGGAGAATTTGACTCCGGCACAATCCCGGCGCAAAGCCCAAAATCGCCAAGCGTAAGACCATTTCTTTGAGCTCACTCGTTTTGAAGCTTTACTTTATACCATAGTATACTAAGTCCTGAGAAATCAGACAACGGGCCTTCCGCGAACGCAAAGAGCGACATGTAAAAGAGTTAGAAGCCAAACTTGCAGAGTTCGAAAAAAGTACCGGAGATCTGGCTCAAGAAAACGAGCGCTTGAAGCTACAGCTTACAAAAGCTGCGACGGAAAATGAGATATTGAAAGCGACGTCCAGGCATTCGAACCATGGAGGTTCGCAACCTCTATCGAATGTAGGGCCCATGAAATATACACCTACGGACTTTTACAGTGAGGTTCTATATGCGCACGACAATAAATTTCCCAGCCATCGAATTGTAACGAGCGATTAAGGGGAAAGGCTGTTGGCGGCGGGTGCGACCTGGGACTATATCATCAAACATCCGCTGTACAAGCAAGGTCTGGTGGATGTAGGAATTGTTAGTGAAAGGCTGAAGAACGCTGCGAAGTGCGATGGGCAAGGACCAGTTTTCGAGGAGAGCGCAATACTGGATGCAATCGAGAACAGTGTCGCAAGTGGCAGTGATGAGTTATTATGATTTATGAGATGGCTTGGAAGAATTTCAAAGGTGTTAAGGTTGATTGTTGGACATACGGGACGAGATAGACTGCTCAAGACGAGTGAAGTACACCAAGGAGTTCTTAGTTACGTTCCGCTTTGGAGTTTTGGGTGGTAGTGTGTCTTTAAGAATGAGAGATAAATTGAATAGCGTTCACTAAACGCTCTAATTATTTCATAAAGTCGTTTCCATCTTGGTAATTCTTGGATATTCACACTCAAATCTTCGAAAGGTTCTTCGAATGTCTAGTTTACATAACAGATTGACTGATAAACGACTGAATCTTAGCTACTTTATTCCTGTCATATGAAAGTCTCCATATAAGCCAGATCCTCGGAAGAATGAATATTGACATGCCCTAACCCTTCATAGAGTTTCCATAATCTACTATCATTTTATAGTAATATAAAACCCTTGAAATCCTATTGCTTATGATTCAACTAATTATTATTATTGATTAAAAATGGGATTCAGTAAAGAGCGATTAAGCGAGTCCATTAAGGAAACTACCAGGTAGTATTCTGTCTTAAAGTATTGCTCTCTACAGGGTATAATGGGAAGCATAGACTATAATGAGGGCATTCAGAGGTTGAGGATTAATTGCATTGAGGTGTAATAGCTACGAGGTGAAGAGCTCTGATACAGGACAGAGCTCTTACTAGAATAAATTGAGCTAGCTTCACATGAACCACACCTACGTACTATTTAATATATTTGCCGAACAATGAATTTAATAACTCCCAATTCCAAAAAGAAGAAGAAACGCCTCAATTCCCCTGTATACTACTTTCAAGTTTGTTCTACTCCACCTGTGACCTACCTTTCACTAGTTTGTAGACCTACTCCCTGATCTTTACTCCCCTTGCTACTTTTATTTACTGCCTTACTCTTCTTACCATTAGCACTACGCTCTCTATTGAACTCCTTATCATACTTCGCCTCACATCGCCTAATCTTGATAGTCTTTTCTTTAATCAATAAATCCAAGCGCTTGATACTAGACTCCATTTGCTTTAAGTCTTCAGAAGCAAATTCAATATCTTCATCTACTTCCTTTGCCTTTTCAAACGCACTTTGTATTTTCCTATACTTTTCCTTGCGTCGCTCTTTCTTCATATCTAATGGAAGCCTATCACCACGAGCCTCGAGAATACCAAGAGACGATTCGTTCTATTCAAATTTTAAGCGTCTTTCAGTCTTAAGATAGTTGCCAAAGGCTACGATTTTTACCAGCGCCTAGAACATATGCGTACTTAGTAAAATATACCTTTCGTGAAAGGAATACAAGTGAAATCTCATAGGTTGTTTTTCCCTCTCTCCTGTGGCCTGTTCTTTCATCCATATTTCAGCTAGCGTTTGAAGAGAACTTGATCCATCACCAATAATATATGTCCCCAGAATTCTCTTCGTTGCTTTGAATGGGTCAGAAAGAGTCCCTAATGGTCTATCTTGCTTGAAACAAAATAGTTTCTCAGGTCCTTCTTCGCGGAGACCGACTACTGATTTATTTTGTAGTTGATACCAAAAAATCCGAACTCGTGCCATGATTATTCGATACTGTGATGATGACTTGATAACGATAGGGATGAGTTTATCGTTGTAAAGAACGATTCGAAATGATGATATGTATGTACAATGTAGAAATTACGTATTGAATATTAAATCACAAAAGAATTATAATGAGCTTTATGTAAAACTTCTGCGAAACAGTATTGTGGTTATCTACAACTAAGGGGTCTCGCGAACATTGAAGCGCGAATGGTCCCAAACCGTCAGTCCCCCAGCGCCGACCAAGCAGCAGGCCATGATCTAGACAAAAGCTCAAATAAGATATATCTCACTATGTAGCGATGAAGCAAAACACGCAGGATTTGAATGAAGGTCATCCTTAAGTCTTCATTGTGAACTCCATAGGGGTCCCAGTAGAGTGATATATCAGACCCGTCAATTGTATATTCATTAAATTCGAGTTCTTCATCTCATCCAAACTTTGCAATTGGTTAATTCATTATATATCACTATTTTTTGATTAAGGAAGAAGATTCGAAGATCTGTTAATACACATATTTAACCACTTGTTCTAGGTAGCTCATTTTTAAGTTATGCAATCAATCAGAACTTATCATTCAACAATGCTGTACGGACCACTTGAGGTGTCCTTTGTTAGACCTAAGGGGATGGGTCGGACTTAATACTAAGTCAACGAGGCCAACTAACCTATTTTCCGACCGCTCCTATTCTAGGCCACTCTTTTACACTGAAAATGGTCTTTTCGATTTATTAATAGATTCGCAAAATCAAACAAGACCAAGTTGTGCTTCATTGCGTGAAACTCATTTATCTCCATAATTATATCATTTTCATATTTGCAGATTCACAAAATCTTACTGTTACTGGCACGACTAATTAGATTCTTTCAATCACATGAGATATTTATTCTTCATAGACCATCCGTGAATCTCATGGAGGCGACACCGATGGGTTCAATGGCAGCCCGATAATGTATATGCAGTATTTTACTGTATGCATCTAAATGACTGTATACGACCACGAAGTGATGTACTTACTTAGAGGTACATTTTGGTTATTGGATGTACTTAAGCAGTATATATTTCTCATTTCATGCGGCTCATCCATTGTTCTTCAAGCTCTTATCCCAAAATTCTCATCAATACCTCTCCTCCCGAGGTCCATATAGAGAACCTACACTGTTTTCATCACTCTCGTAAACTTAAGTAGGACCCGTACAAGTAAACCCTGATGTCCCAACCACATTTGTACATTTATACCCTACACCGGCCGTCTTGTTCGCATCTACGACGTCGATGTTTTCCATGGTGATGTCTTCGCAAGGGGCGACAGCGCTACATTGGAAGCTGGTTACAGGATTCGTCATACTGCCGGATATGTTGTACATATTTAGATCGCTTATTTGAACTGTAGGGCATTAGCTCGGGGAAATGTGGTAATACGTCCCATAGGAAAATGTGTTCAAAAACATGAACTAGTGGGGTTGGGAAAGGGGAAGAGAGAGAGAATGAGAGCTGAAGTACTTACACGCTGACGAAGAACAATTTCCTACTGTGCCAGAGAATGTTGTGCATTGTGAAATAGCAAACGGTGGTCCCCTCAATGAATGGAAAGAGAAATTTTCAAACGTTATGTTTTTCGCAACTGTGCTCATGTTAGAAATATTCTCAAGATCTCCATCGGAAAAAATCAAAAGCACTTACATCCCAGCCCCCCACCTCCACCATTGGGTGGATATCCCACTTGCTCACCAGTCCACGTTTTCACATATCCTCCATGCAACGTCTTATAAAACACAATTCCCGTCGCCGTCACATTTTCAATACTCTCGTATACCCCCTTGTACTGTCCGATACTGCCTATTGCCACTCCCAACCCGTTGTAGAATGTGGAGTTCGTGATTAATATGTTGGTACTGTTAGCTTTCATAGATATGCTATCATCACCATTAACAACTGTCCAGCGATCAAAGTGGATATCGTCACTGTAGATCGTATCTGCACCGTCTGTATTGCGCGAGGGGCTACCAGAAGAGGAAGTACTGTTCACGTAGATATCTTGGAGGAGAATTGAGGATGATTTGAAGACTGTCATGGTCCTATTTGATTCGTTAAGTCTTTGAACCATCACAAAATCAGATGATTGGAATACAACATACCACATCTGACTCTGCACGAATCGTAACCCTTTGAATACGGAATTCGTCGCATTCCATATCGTAAGCGCGTGCGGTCTGTTCGGATAGTTCGAAATTCCCTTGACAAAATCATACCAAGCTTGTCCATTGCCATCCAAAGTCCCGTATCCATATCCGTTCACGTTGATATTATCGCCGCCGAGCCACCATGCTGAAGTTTGGTTTTGATAGCCGAAGGCCATGGAGTGGTTGAGCCAGTAGGTTATATTTGTGGACGACTTTACATGGCAGGTTAGTTGACGAAATAGATGTAGGGGAAGTATTGGAAACACACCAACAGTGTTCCATAGATATCTATGTTGCAATTCGAGAGTCCCGTGGTGTTCATGATACTGTTGATGGTATATGTATGATTGAGAAAGACGACAGTTCCATCTTTGCCGCATGTTTTGAATGCAGATAAAATAGCAGGCGCATCGTCCGTATCGTTCAAACTGGGTTGGACGGTACAAGTAGCTCGAGGGATAAGGGCTGACGGATTTCCATTGGTACTACTGACGAAGAACGAAACAGCCAAAATCGCGAGATAATGAAGCGATCTCATTTTGAGTGATAAATAGCTATCTCAAAGTACAGAAAAAAGAATTCATATATGTATCTTAATACAGAGACAATATAGAAGCTTAAATAGACAGAAATATTTGGCAAAACGTAACTGTGCATCTTCCCCATTTCTAAATCTCCATTGCATTGTGCGGGGTTGGGGCAATACCATGCAGATTTTGCAAAATAAACTGGAAAATGCAGGCTCAGATCGAACTTCAGATCAAGCTTAATCCAATTGACTTCCTCCGGAGATTTATATAACCTCCGAACTAGGAATGCAAAATGCATGAAATTTAACTATAGCGGATTAAAACAAGATAGACCTGGGTGTTCATCGTCACTACAACCCTAGAATACAGATCTCGCGGTTTCGGCTTCACATGGACCGAGATTTCTAATCCTTTTCAGCAGTACTGAATGATTAGTTGTGTAGAAACGGGGTGACGTATTGATACCGAGGCGCTGCTTCTGGTCATCCGAACTGCAAAGATTAATTTGACAATGTCCGTTAGACGGCGAATTTTCTGGAGGGCGACATAAGAAACAGTTTAACGGAAAAAACATTTCACATGCGAGGAGAAACAAAAGGCGAAAATGTCATGGGTAATTAGGTAGATATTCTGAAGCGAGCCTCGCCTGGCATCTCAGATCGAATACCAAAATTGTGCACAACTTCGCAGCCACTAGAAAACTAATCTTGGCTAGCCTTTTTCTCAATCTTGATATCAGTATCACGTTGAATGGAGGTTGAATCCTCGGCAGCACAACCGAGTTGGAGAAAGATTGCAGAGGTAAATGGATTAGTCTGTTAACTCGCTATAAATGGCATATATACAGACCGGATATTATACTCATACGAATACCAACTCAGCCATCCCAACCCTGAACCAGCTCCGACCTGCTAAAACCCTCTACCGTCATGTTCGCATTATATTCGTCGTAAATGGGTATTCTAATTGGCCTTCTTTGCCTCTTCTTCCTCGTTCCATGGATGTTTAATAGCCAGGCACCAAATGTCTAAGTAATCGCAAATTGTAACAATCACATCAACCTTACGGTGTTAGCAAATGATAAGAGAGAATAGAGGAACGGGTACTCACCACAAAGCTTCCATAAACTCCAACCGCAACACCAAGCATGCAGAAGAGATATGCGACCTGGTATACACCACCACCAAGAGCACTTGGCCATCCAAATCCAAAATTCTCCTTCAAAAATGGTCCTGCAGAGTCAAAGACGCCATAAGCAAGCGGTAGGTTCAATACATTCGTGTAAGGGAATGGCAGTTTGACCAAATGGGCAGTGATCATCTGGCCCACCGAGTAAGCATTGACAAGCCCGGCGAAGAAAACGAAAGGAACGAGATGATTGTAAAGAATTTCAGGGTTGAGATAAAGGTAGGCTGGAATGAGCGACCACGTGAGGAAGAAGGGAAGGAGACCCAAAAGCGCGCCTCGAGACCTGTCTCCACGAGCTCTGCGAGCTTTGATCACATTTATGGAGCTGGAGGGGTCGTTAGCTGTGAGACATTTTGACAAGGGTCAAGGAGGGGTAATTTACCTTTGTACAGTGTTGAGAACCAGCACAATTCCACCTTGAACCATATACCACTCATTGAATGGCAATTCATAAATATATTCAGGAATAAACGCGTAATGTGGGATGCCAACAGTCCTGAACATCGATTGAGTCCAGAAGCTCGCCCCACCTTTAATTGCAGTGAACGCGTAGACTGTGATGAGGATGACGATTCCTTCTACAGGTCCAGAGATCAAGCCCAATGTCAAAGTCTTTGTATGATATTCGTCCCAGGTTTGTACGTAGAATGTGAGAAGAGCTATCAATCGTTAGCATATGCTGGCAGAAGGTCACGAATTGAGTTCGCACAAGCAAATAAGACCATGACTGTCTTCCAGCCCATTCCCAAGTTCTGCGAAGCCGCGAAGATCAAACATTCGAGAGAAGTATTGACTGCGTCAACACCATGATCGAAGAGCTCTCCAAGCGGTCCACTCTGATGTGTTCGTCGTCTGTGATTTTGACGCGCCAGATCAGCTTTGTTCCTTTC
This sequence comes from Botryotinia convoluta, assembly GCA_004786275.1. NCBI lineage: Eukaryota > Fungi > Ascomycota > Leotiomycetes > Helotiales > Sclerotiniaceae > Botryotinia > Botryotinia convoluta. The sequence continues at coordinate 80,623 of PQXN01000027.1, read as the reverse complement.
GTATCAATTGCAAAAGAATGTAAACATACGCTTGAGTCCCGTCGACCGCGTCAAAGGTTTGATACAAGAATAATCCCACAGCCCAACTGGCATACACCCAAGGTGGACAATCCACATCAAGCGTCGGATTATACCACAGCAAAGTCAGGATATTGATAACGACGAAGCTGAAACCCGTAAGGGTAATCAGATTCGGTGCCATGCTCATCGGGAAACATTTTATCACGAAATTCGTGTAGAATGGCTTGAGAACATATCGAGATAAGAGGGAATGGTCGACACCGGAATATTTGTACTGCTTAAGGCCTGGAAGTTTTTCTTGTCGTACGTACACCATTGTGACGAGACCTTGGGTTGTTTAGGAGAAACTTCGAGTAAGGACAAAGTTCATGAGAAAGATATGAAATACTTGAACGGTGTTCTTTCGTTCTTTGTGGTATATGAAGGAAAATCGAGGCACCTCAAATCAAGAATTCTAAATTCTAGAAAAACGTGCCAAGCCCCAAGTTATGCAACGTCATATCATTACCGAGCTTTTCAGGCATTCTGATAGGGGCAATCAGCAAAGAAACCCGGGGCCACAGAGCCAACATATTGTGCAATGAATTGCAGAATTTTCTTCAAAATACTAATAATGCAATGTGAATGTTTAAGTGAATCATATTAATTCAAATTACAGATTTGATTGCATATTAATAACTCAGATGAGAGTAATACCGCACAATTGAACATTAGACTAGGTACCTCTCCACCTGTTCATTTGAAGAACCAAAGGAACTATGAAAACACGAACATGTCAAATCTGTTTAATTGTGACACATTTCATATTTTTGACTTGATGATTCATGCTGTATCCTTCATCTTCCATGAGATGAAGCCAATCCATTTTCCACAGCTTCTTATACCCATTATCTAAACAACAATCATCAAATGCACCCAACTTTCAACTCCATGAAATCGCTAACCCCTAAGCAACAGACCCGATAACCAAAGCTGCAATCCCTTCTTCCTCACCACGAACCACAATTTTACTTGTGACTCCTGACTTACTAGAATAAGCCATCCGGATATTAGCCACAACTCTTCCACCTGTAACTGTTTTACCAAATAATTTGAGTGTGTGAGTAGTTGTATTGATTGGCACATCAGTGCCATCAAGGGGTTGTAGTGAAAGTGTTTTGGTAAGTTGTTCAGTAGCATCTGTAAAACCATTAGCTTTTCAGTCAAAAGTATTCTCCGGGAAGAAAACATACCTGCTATACTCTTGACACCACTCAATTGAAGCGTCTCTTCAGCTTCCTCGCCGGAAGCACCCACTTGCTCCCAAATGTGATTGAAGTTACCGGCAAAAGCAGGGACAACATAGTCACTGCCGGTAAGTTCGAGATCCTCGACTTGATACTCATCATCGTAACCAGTGTCTTCAGGCTCACCAGTTGTTGGATCGATTTCTTTCGTAGTGAACTTCAGAATATTTGTAAAGGTGCTTGAAGGGAAAGCAGCTTCACCACTGATTTTCTTGAAAGATACATAAATAGTACCCGGCTCATCAGTTACAAGCTTGGTGGCAGGAATGATGAAATCTTCCTCGAGCTCTTCTTCATCAGATGGGCTAGCAACCACAGACACTTCTTCAAGAACAGTATCTGGCAGGGTGTTCTTAACCTCATATTGAAGAACAATATGTTCCTTGAAGATATGCTTGGCGACGGTAACAACGTATTCAGTTTCCGATTCTGTCAATTCAACAACAGGAGATGATTTCAATACAGCACCATATGGCTTGAATTCTGGAATCTTGAGTAACTCCTGAGCATACTTTTGAGCAGTTGCAGAAGCGGAAGCAACAGCTTCGGCGCCAGATTGCGGAGTCTTGCTGGGACCAGATTTTGGAGCCTTGATTGTTGGTGTGACTGTTGTGAGCTTCTTGGTTCGCTCCTCTGCGTCTGCTTGCTCCTTGGTAACAACTGGAACCGATGCAATATCGAAGGGGTTATCAAAAGTTGATTTGTCATCAGCTGTGACGTACATAACAAGTTGATGCTCGAGGTATGGCAAAGCGAAAGTGTTTTCTGTAAATGGTTAGAGTAGTGCAGGGGAAGTTATAATTATCAAAACATACCATTTTTGATGAAACGATCTGCTGTATCATCAGACTCCGACATTAATCTCAAGTTCAATGCGGCACGGTCACGAACTTCATCATCGACATCATCCAAACATCTGGTCAGGAGGACGGTAACACTGCGTTTGACTTCTGGATCTTTCTGTGCCACACCGAATTTTGCCAATGCTGTGACTGCGGCAGCTCGTACAATGGCATTCTCAAGAACCACTCGATTGTAGATATATCTGATGTACTTGGTAGGTTGAGATGTTTTTGGACCTTCCAATCCGAGAAGATGAAGGATGCGCACAGCCAATTTCGTGAACTCGCAATCCTCAATGAACTCACAGAGATGTGCCAATGCATCTTCCTTTGAATCTGGAACGAACTTGATTAAGTCAAACATGCTCTCTACTACAGCGCGCTTGAACTCATATCCTCCCTCATCGCGAAGTATACCACTGAGGAATGCTAGCATGCCGGCTTGCTTGTTGGGGAACTTTAGACAGAGGGTACGGATGGCTTCCACAATGGTGATCTTGAACTCGTCTGTAATATCAGCCATGAATCCTGAAATTTGCTTCATCAATCGATCAACACTGGCTTCGTTGCCGGTCTTCAAAAGGGTGGTAATGGCAAAGGTAGCAATTGATCTATTGGAGTTCGAGATGAGAAGTTCGATATCTGGGTTGCAAGGATGGACAGCTTGGGGCTTGAAGGAGGCGAAGTTGTGAAGTATGCGAATCGCAGCAAACTTGGTGACAGCTCTTGGCGAGGTAAGGAAAAGTTGCAATACATGAATGGCTTGAGTAACTTCAGCATCGGTGACGTCTCGCATGTCGCAAATGGCTTTGGCAGCCTCGAAGTTCACCATTTCACTCTTGTGTCGGAGCCAGCCATCCAAGAGTTGCATCATTGGTTTTCGGAGTTGTTGATCTTCTTCTGCCAGTTGTGCTGCTAGGCGGACGAGCATGACAGTTGCAGCCGGACTCTTAACAGCACCTGCGGCCCCAAATTGCTGAACCATCTTAACTAATGCCATTCTATCGTGCATCCTCATTTGATATAGAAGACCAATCGCATGGTATTGTGTCATTGTTGAGTTGTTGACTGGCATTTGGCTGCTGGAAGTCGAGAAACCAAGGGAGAAGCCACCCGACGATTTTGTAGCTGTTGCAGCTTCTTGTGTTTCGCTTTGCCATCTTCGAACAACATCGCGAGCTATAGGTAATAGGTGGTAAGAGGATATTAAGGCAGCAGAGGATACAGAAGGGTTCTTGTCGACAATTGCGGTCTTCATTACTCGTTCAATACTCTGGACTGTAGAGGCCTGGCTGTGTCAATGATATCCCTTAAAATAATCCGGCGCACTCACATCAATGATACGGCACAACGCCCGAATGGCATTTGGTCTGTAGATTGCATCTGTTCCACCACCAGTATCCTTCATTATTGTACTTGTGACCATAATAATATCCTCGGCGGAATGCGCCAATTCCTTAATGATAAGGTGGACCATCTGCCGCAGGCTGGCATCTTTATTTTGGAACAGCTTCGAGATACCAAAGAAAAGGGTAGTGGCTTCGTTGGTAGGAAATTTCTCGCCGGTGTATAATAAAAGCGCAATCTTCGTAAGGAGAACACGACATCTTCGAGGTTGTATAGGGGAAGAGTTAAACAATCGAGCTTTGAATGTTAGCTTAGCTGGCCTGTTATTGGGAATGTTCACCGACCTTCTTGAAAAACAGAGGTTCTATCCACACGCATGATGGCCATTTCGCCATCTTCATCTTTCTTACTGTAACTCATGATGTGCAAGGTATGCTCCCCAGCGTCATGAATTGAGAATCAAAAGAAAGTCGAGTATTGCTGCAATTGTGGTCTTTGAGGTTGCGATACGTCGCCAAATCCACTATGTGTTGGCGTGAAGGAAATAATTTGATAGGGGTGAGTATAGACGTTTCATCCGTGTAGAAGGAACGGCTTTTGCCGAGAATGTCCCTTTCTTGGATAATTCCGCCCCGCTCGCTACTCTACCGCGGGCTAGATTCTGTTACGCGGAGGAAGCTCAAGGGAAGTTAATGTCATGAAAAGAAACCCAAAAACATAATATGAAGAAACGAATTACTTTCGAATAATGGAGAATCATCATCTCAGAAGGACTTTTCCTGATTACCTCAGAAGTAGGTCTCGAACCTCAAACTTCGAAACTTTCAAGCACTGAATTGCAAAGAAAGATATCACTACACATTAAATCAAGCCAACATCGTCAGTACCAAAACGACGAAAATCATAGAATATCCCAATCAGTGAATAACAATTAATCTGCACGGAAAGAAACAGGTAGGAAAAAGTGAAGCTCAATACTGGTAAGTTACCCTTCTCATATGGGAGTTTAATGGCTCGGCCTTATGACATTATGTGGGCGACTTTCCCAAAAGTGCTTCGCAAGTGAGAAGCATCACTCGAACTCCAAATACTCAATCCAGTGAATGAGATAAAGACTTGTCCTCCCCAGAAATATCAAATAAAAAAACCTATATTGGTATTGATCTCAATTGAAAGCCTGCAAAGCCACGGCATTTTGACCCTGATTTTATTCACCCTTTTGTTGTAGTTCTATACCACAACATTGAACTTCCTCCGTCGTGAGAGAAGATGACAAAGAATAGTTTAACATTGTTAGTTCACATGTACATCATATTATGTCACTTTCTAGCTTTACAATTGTTGAAATGTCAAATAGTTCTGTCTTCAAACGAGTATCATTTTCCTGGCTAGCTGAACAATGTCCCCGGTGAGCTACCGATCGAGTTTCCCTTGATTTCCCCCCAACTATACATCCACAAATCTTTCAGCCTACGTTCAAGCACTTGAAGTCCTATTACTAAAACATTCCTATATACATTTGTGTATTACTTTACGGTATTGTTTCAGCTCATCTCGTTCACATATATGATACTGCATTCCACTCATGGCCCACAAATAGCGCAGGAGAGCTCAGCACCACGAATCTAATGCAGAGTCATAAATTCCTTCGGTTATTTTGACTTGGAGCAAACTCACATATTGCATATTGAGCGCATCTAACGGCTTTGCCTTAAACTTTGAGAATGGAGTCGGGAAGTGCATGTAAATTTTGAATACAATCGCGAGGTGAGGTCCTGATTGACCTCGAGATTGGAATCTGGATGCAGCAACTGTCCGAGAATGATTTTGATATGTGATCCGACTTTTCTATCCCGGATAGAGACTGACGAAACCATCAGAGAGGATGCATTGTCCTTAATCTAGCTTGGTCAATTGGGACTTGAATACATCTCTGATTGACTACAGAGGTCTTATATTAGATTGACCACTACAATCATCTCAGGTTGGTCATTGAGCATTAAGTTGTAAGTGCAACCATGATAATAGCTGCATGAATTTTTAGCCCAGGGAAATCATCGGCCAGCTTCGATTTGTTTATTGAAGAAAATGATTTTGAATATCACTACGGTGACTCCAAGTTGAATTGCTAATAGCCTACGCTTCGTGAACATGACATTACTCTGCAAATTTTGCGTACTTGGAAGGGTAACTCACACTTGCACAAAAAGATGAAGATATTCATAATACTAACGAATTTTCTTGCTTTGGATCTTTTTATATATTCATCTATCTCATCTATTTAAGTGAGGTGGCTGGCTATTGCCAGTCCGCATTGGTATCTCATCCATCGCCTTCAAATGATAGTTTTGCACATCATACAAAGCCAAATGCAACCGAAACTCCCCCACTCTATGAAACACCATTCGCAATGCCTGTTTGTTTTTGGAATGTTCGCTCGCTTTTCAACGTTAAAACAGAGCCTATCCGTCCCCATGCCCCAAAGAAGATATGCCGCGCCCACAACAATGCAAAAAGAGCAACTAGCAGAAATGAAATTATTACAAGGCTGAATGCCAACCTTCCTGTTCCAAAGCCCATTTAACAGCCTCATAGACATCCCCGACGATCGCCTTTGGCTTGTGGGCAGGAACTGTACCACTTCTATAGACACCGGTCTTGACCAGAACGGAGGTCCAGTCTGTGCCTTGAGATGACTCGAATTCGTTGGCACCACGGATATCCGATTCAGGATTATCACCGACCATGAATACGCGCTTCAAGTGTGGAATCTTTCGCTTGGATTCGCCACTGCCACCGAGCATGTGTGTACGATATTTGTGGAGTACACGCTCAGCATACTTGTATGTCGCTGGATGTGGTTTACCAATAACAGTGCGTTCTAACTTTGCTCCGCCGGTAGTAGCATTCCAAACACCTTCGAGGGATGCCTGGAAACCTCCTTGGCCAAGACGAGGCATGTGATGATTCGTTGCCCAAAAGAGATCTGGATTTGAGAAGAAGAGCTTTGGTTGCTCATCTTGTTGCCAACCGTTGTTGGGTAGTGAAGCGTCGCCGTTCTTGGAAGAATATGTACCAAGAATGCCTTTTTCAGATAAGAGGAGATCAAGTACAACTTGAGTATCCAAGGCCCAGTCACGAGGATCATTGAAGATCATAATAGCATCAAATTTGAGAGATTCAGAAAGGTTGTGTAGATCAACTGGTCTGGGAAGAGGGCGTGTAGCCTTGCTATAATACTCGCTAAAGATTTGGTTGAAGGGCCAGATGGTAGGATAAGCCATAAGAATATCGCCAGGTGTGACGACCTTGGTAAAACCATACCTGTGTATTCAAGGTTAGCTTCGTCTCTCAGAAATGTTTGGTCTTTGCTTGAGATCTTTATTATGTTTGATACCTCAACCCCAAATCAATTCACCGTATGAGATTATCTTGTGAAACAAAACAGCCTACTGAGGGGGAGAAAAAAAGAGAGACTAACATTTCTGCAACCTTGCGACATTTATCTCCATCTCCACCAGTGACAAGGACTGTCTTATCCCTAAGACTCTCCGTTGTATCTGACTCCTCAACAAGTTGTTTAAATGGTGTGTGTGATTGAACAAAGTTCTCTTCGGTAAGAGGAACATTGAGCTTTTTGCTCAACTCTGCGACACGGGCACTTTCATGTTTGCCTCCTCCATTGGTCAATAAGATGAAAGGGATGTTATTTGAATGAAGTAAGTTCAAAGCTTCGGATGCTCCAGGGATTGGCGAAGAAGATCGAAGCAGGACACCATCAATGCTAAAACCAGTCAGATAGGAAACTATGTATGATAAAGATTAAATTACATACTCAAAAGCAAAAGCAAATCCTGGTAGGAGATTTGCAGCTACAGGAGTTGCAGTGCTGGACCGACGTTGGTGAGTGATAGGAGCCATTGCAGCTTTTATCGAATGTTTTGGGGAGCAAGAAGTGGCAGAAGAAGAGAAAGAAGTTGATGGCAATCGAGAAGAATATATAGATCTTTGTTGGGTGTAAGCTGGATTAGCAGGGTTCGAGATAAAGCTGGTTACCCTATTCACAAATTTCCCGCTATTCAATATTATCGGATTCAACAACTGGTAGCGCCGGGAGTTCACGGAAACCTGGCGGGATACCTGGGCGATAAGGGACATTTTTAATATTTGTATGTGGGTGCTACAGTTCAACGAATCTTTGGATGGGAGCGAGGCACATGTGAAGGGTGTGAAGGGTGAAGCGCGTATGAGTTGAATGAGTTGGAGTGTGGAGATATATTTTTTGGTGTTTATCTTTATCTCTGAGTGGTCAAAGCTTTATTTTCAGGGGTCCCCGCCGAGCATCCTTACCAATTCTTGAAATTCTAGCTAGTCTGCTCTCTTGGAACAATTTGGTAGGTACGATTACTCTATGTAAAGTATTGATCATTCATTCTAGAATGATAAGCAATACTGGAAAGAAAGGGTTTCTAATGTTTGGAACATATAATACATTTGGAACTACTGATTATATTCAGAAGATAAAACTATTCGAAATACTCGAAAGCTTCATGCAAAGAGGTCTCGACCAATCCTTGCGCCTACAAAAGCTATACTATCTAACTGGTAATCTAGCTGTTCAGCATAGCCGGTTAGGCCAAATATAAGACCAAAATTTCTAACGTTACCCTTCCCTCGGATCTACTAATTTACCCTATCTCTGGTAGGGTTGATACTGCTGTGTGACGCATACACAAGTAGGGCAGGTAGCTACCTCCCCAGTCACACATCGTCTGACATGCTGGTGCCAACACATATCATTTCAAGATCTCCAGATCCATCACATTTCCGAGGATGGCCCTTGAAGAAGACTGTTTAGGGGATCAAACTGGGGAAGATATGTACCCCAGCTCAAGGTTGGGATCCATGGATGAGAGGACCGTCGAGGCATCTGATAAAAGGTTAAAGGGATCGGAATGAGCCGTACCATATCTCTGAGTCTGAGTCCATTATCTCACATATCTTTCGAGTTGGTTACTTGTTGTATACTTCATCTTCAGGATCCACTCCTTCATGGCTGTGTATGCGTATGCGTATCTACAACATGGGTGAGGCTGAATCCCGCTTAATTCGAATAGATAACACTGACACTCGTCAATCTCTCCTTACCAAACATAAAACTAGATATATTTCTAGCATTTCAATATTAACTTAAGGATTTGAATTTTGTTTGTCGTACGTATTTAAGAAGGAAATCAGTTATCGTTTGAACAAAAGCATTCGTCTGAGCTGTCATGAAGCACAGACTACATTCCCGCATTCATTACTTATGTAATCACAAAACCACTAAACGCGATAATCCGCGGTCGATCGCGCTTCCCAACCGGGTTTCATGAATGAATTCAATTGAATAGAATGCCAAATCCATGAAAGTCATTTTGCATGAGCCCCTCTTTCATTTCACAAATCCATTGCACAATTCTCAACCTCTCATTCTTGATCAATATCGAATCAATCGTCGTCATCATCGTATCAGTTGCTTTTGTGTTTATTTCATCAACATTCATCTCATTGTACAAACATTCATTTAGCGACCGTCAATTCAATAATTGAGTTCGGATATTTCTGTGCTTTGTCCTCAATTTTGATACCGTAACTCCTTTCGACTTACCAAAACAAACTCAATAACATCTTACTGTTTACCGGACCTCAGCCTCATCAAAGGGAGAGACATCTACCCAATACTCAACCCCTCATATTATCTCACCCATCAAGAATAATATCATCATGACCGCTCGTCAAGCAAAACGCCCTTATGCCGGCTCTCAATCCCAAATAACCTCCTATTTCACTCCCGGCACTACATCTCTTCCTGCACCGCCTACTCCCTCTCAATATCAACCACCTACTCTCCCAAATCCAATCCAATCCTCCCTCTTATCCGTCGGCATGCGCATTCGCAAATCCGTTCCCGAAGGATATAAAACCGGTTCCTATTCCGCCTTCAATCTATTTTCAGATACCACACCTGCCACAAAATCAAACTTCGCATCAGCACCCCCCTCTTCAACACCCACAGCACCGAAATACAAGGGAACAAGGCCTCGTGCTGGAATTAGGGAATTGACACCTTTCTGCGGTTTGATGAAGGTTGGGGGAATGAGTGTACAAGGATACAATGAATCGGGCGAGGCAATTGAAGATGAAGATGAGGAGGACTACGAAGGAAGAATCTGGGACAGCAGTCAAGAGAGCATGCTGAGCAATGATAGTGTCGGAAGCTACGGGGGTGGCAATGGGGCCAAGAGGCGATTTGTTGACGAAGAAGAGGGAGAAAATGCATTTGGACAGGGTGGAAATGCGGGAAGAGCTCTGATGGATGTTGGAGATAGAAGAATTGCGATGCCGAGGTCCAGGAAGAGTGAGACGGGTAGAGGAGGTGACATGATGAGGTTTGGTGGAGATGAGAATGCGGGTGTGGATTTTGAAGAAGCCGACTTTTTGGATTATGATTTAGCGGACGAAGTTCAAATGGGCGGTGTTTAAGAAAAGCCAGGAAATGATGTATTATCAGTGGCTTTGGGCAATTTTTGCATGTTATGGGAGGTGGGATCTGTATTATGGGTATCAATAGTTTAGAATGAGCCGTGTGTCGATTGCATACAATTGGGGAAGGCGTTTCTGGATGGATTATTTGAGCATGGTTGCATAGCCTAAAGGCCGCAATGTCTGGAAAGGCTGCTAGCATTCCATTTGATTTTTGTATATCATACAACACTTTCTGTATTCACATTTATTTCTACATAATTGATCATTGATCACATAAATCATCGGTTGTATGGAACAGGTGAATGTGACAATAAAAACTGGTATTATATTCAGCTCATGAGAAGCAAGCTGGTTCGCCTCATTTGCATCTAAAGAAATATTACTTGCCGCAAAACCTACTACAAAGATACTTACAGCCACGCATAACACTTCAGGCTAAAGTGAGGAAATAATGCAAAGATTAAGCTCTACTTGTCTACAACACCCATTGAAATGTGTATGTCGCATTTCTGCTAAAAAAAAAAAAATTGGCTGCCAAATGGTTCAAATGTTGTTATTAGGCCGCTCAAGAAAGTCCTACTCACCCCATACTTCCCTAAACTCCAGCAGGTCTCTTTGTCCGTATATCTCACCTGCAATCGTGATAATCATGTCAATTGTCGCTCTAGTATTCCAGTCAGATGGCTGCCCTGATGTGAACGCTAACGCTTCGGTTGTGGAGTTGGTAGGTTCTTCTGCTTCGAGCGGCTGTGGATCTGCGATTGCTGTGGGACCGACAAGCGGATTCGAAGCGAGATTAGCGAGTAAGCGGGCTTTGAATGCTTCTAGTTCATCGGGATCTGGTGTCGCTCCCAAGGCGTTTTCTTGCGGACTAATAGGCTTTGCTGTTATCGTTGGTAGCATGGAGTTGTCCGTCGAGTCTAATATCAGCGAGGCATTACTGCTGTTCTGTATTACCTGGAGCTCCACTTCCGGCTGGTTTTCAATCCTCTCTGTGTTTTCATCTTTGGAGCTAGTGGCATTTTCATCATCCACAGTTTCGACCTCATTATCGGCCTCGAATACCTTCTCCACCTCATCCAAGCCCTCTTTCAAATCACTACCTGCCTTTAATCCAACACCAAGCATCACAGCTTTTTTCCCTAATTCCCTTACAACTCCTATCTCATCACTACTCAACTCCCCTCTTACCGGTAGCCTAGCTAACAATGCCCAGATCCACATACTGACCTTCAAATTGATATCGGAGCCACTTTGTAACAACGTGCCAGTCAATAGGAGCCTCAGTAGTCTCAGAACTGTGTCCTTATCCATACTTGCTATCTGCACAGGCAGCGGATCAACTGTCTTCATTTTCCATCTCCACCACCTGCAAAGCTTGGTGTTCAATACATTTAAATATGTGGGATGATCTGCATCTAGATTTTTCACTAGGTCTGTTGGGGGAACCTGGTGCAGTTTGTCTCGTAAAGTTTCGAATCGCGTCAAGATAGAGTTGAAATACGCCGATCGAGGATCTTGGCCTTCGTGTTCCTCATCCTCCATTTCGTCTTCAACTTCGGCCGCTGCATAATAAGCACCATCCTCATAATATCCTCTGAAATCGCCCACGCCACTCTCATATATCGATCGATCGTACTCGCCGTTATTATTGGAGCTCGCAGTCTCTGCGGGGGCATAAAATATGGGTGGGAGGTCTTCTGCTTCGGCTCTGGACTTGCAATTAGCAATAATTCAAACTAAATGTAATATATAATTCAACACCATCTCATATTGTATGTTCAAGCATCGAAATAGACAAGGAGTGTACTTACCTGACTGATCTCAAATAATTTAAGGCATCTATGCCGTCCTCGTCTAAGCTGAGAGAATCATCATCTGCTGGAAGCGCACTTCGCTGTCCATAGATTGGATCTACGCGCGCTTCTATCACGGAATTCGATTTCTTATTCGAGTAGAGGTAAGAACTTGAAGGTGAAGATGAACGAGCGCGCTTCGTACCGGCCATGATCTCCAGCAGTTGTCTCTCTCAATTCCGTCTCGCAAATACGCGCCTAACCCAGATTTCTTCAATCGTTCTTCCAAAATCCTCGAGGAGGGACTTTTCAGTCTCCAGATCGTGAGGTCTCCCTGTTTCCGAAGTATGCACTTTAACAAATAGTGCTTCTCTTGCAAATTCGAAGCTTAGTATCTTTCATTCTTATATCAATATGGAAGTAGATTATGGTTGGAGCAACACCAGTGCGTAGATAAATTATTGAGCCTCAGGGTCCAAGCTTTTTAGACGGCCAGGATTTTGCCGTCTCGAGTGCAACATAACCCAAAGGTAGCATTTCTTGTCGCTAAACTATTTCCTTTTCGTATTGCCGGATTCGTACAGCAGTAGGGAACGGAGGATACGTGATATCTATTCCATGATAAATCGAATAAGTCTACAATCGTGCTTTCGTAACGTCTGCTATTACAGACATTAGTGCAGCTAGCTTCGCTTCTTAAAAATCTTTTCCATGGCTTTTATCTTCTTAAGATACTTGCAACAGGCATTGATCACTTACATTCAGGAAGGAGAATTTCCCAAATACAACTATGAGATTGAGATGTGAGTCCATAGGGTTGGTGTTGTAAATTCGAGTTTAATATCAGATGGCGTTATTGTCGTCAAAGTACCCTCAAGCGATAAGGCTGACTAATCCCCTCCCCCCCGGCCCGAAGTAAAGCCTCACATGCTGTGGCAAGGCTATCTTCATAGCGGGAGCCCCAAGATACTATCATCTACATTACGAATTCCTCTTTTTGCTTCCATTACAATGACTTCCCTCTGCTTCATTGATAGATTGGCAAATTCTTTCTTTGAGCCGTGAATATTCTCAGAACACAAATAGCGCTGTATGATTAAAAGGCCGGACAACTGAGGAACTATTGAAGCATTTTCGACGTCGAACACTACGTAATGGCTCTCGACGCACAGAGTAATTGGAATGTGGAGATGTCGCAGCCTCTTAAGTTATCCATTAGATCACAAAATTCAGAGCCTATGCCGGCTTCAGAATCAATGGCAGAGCTTTATCGTAAAGCTCCCGCGCAAGAGATCCTTCTCCCGATGGAGATCATTTCTCAGATCCTCTCGTATATCCCCAATCGCGTGGACACCCAATACACTTTCTACTCGTGCGCACTGGTATCTAGGCTCTGGTATTCGGCATCTATCTCTATTCTGTATGAGCGACCATATCTTAGTGGCGCAAACTTCAATAGCTTTGTCGCCACTGTTTGCCCCTCTAAAAATGCACATATACGGCAATCCGCGCTCGCACCTCTGGTTCGCCGGCTTGATATGGGAGGATTGGTGCACAATAGTTCCAGGAGCTTGACTGCACGACTGTTAGGCCGATTAAATGGCAATCTTGTTGAATTTGTGGCGCCACAAGCCTCTTTCGCTATCAATTCCTTCCCCGCTCTCAGCAAATGTACCCACCTCCGATACCTGGATCTCTCCTTGATCTCCGCTTCGATATCGACCCGCTTACTATTTCAGACTTTGAAGACACTGCAAGAACTCGAAACATTACTTTTCCCGCGGACTTCCAACAGTGACCAAGACAGAATTGATGAAGTATATGAGTGGCCACCGAAGCTTCAAGGTCTCCATTTAGCAGGGGGAGTCGATGACCACTTTCTTCGGACTCATCTTCGCCATGTCCCATCAACACTTTCACGTTTCAGTATTCAACACTGTAGTATGGTATATGGCCCAGCACTTCTAGAGACTTTGGAGCACCTGGGACCTCAACTGCAACACCTAACAATCCGACACCCGATGAATCGTATAGGTGTTGGGGCCTTGGACTACGTGCTTTTGATGTGCTCCTCCTTAACTGCTTTCCGAATATCTGCCGATTTTATTACAGATGCATTGTTTGAGAATATATCCGTCGGCCACCCCTTGCGAATATTAGATTTGGATTGTAGCGGCACAGCAGGCACAGAAGTTGATATCACTGCTGGAGCAGTTTATGATGCAGTGGAAGAAGGAAGATTGCCATTTTTGAGAAGCGTAAGGGTTAGCTCTAGGCTGGCTTGGAATGCAACGCAGAGTGGAAGGCAGGATATAATCGATTGTAAGTCCCCATTTACTTTTAATTTGTGACTTCGTGTAGAGGCCAACACTAATACACCTTGCAGTGGTAGAAACCATGGAGGATCTCGAAAACGAGACTCCACTTGGAATAGAGCCAATAGGTGTCTGGTTTTCAACGGATTGATGAGCTATATGGTAATTTTCATCGGCCCATATTCGAAGTTGGTACAGGCAGTCAAGCATCACAATAAGTTATTTCGTAGTACGTAGGACACGATGCCCAATATCTTAAACCAGTTTAGCAAGTTGCTTACAAAAGGTTGTGGATCGTAGTATTTCATTGAATACTCCCTGTGTATCTCCTGGATACCTTGTATCATAAGTGTGTCACAAAATGTTAAACCATGCTTGACTGAGGTATGTCGCTTACAATAAATGTGGTATATTATGTCCCTTGAAAGTTCTATCGACCTCCTCCTTATTTGGATGATACGATTGAAACTATTGTTTACCCGAGGAACAAATAGCCAGTATTACTACCCTCCTGAATTTGGGGTGCATGCTACAATCAAGAGAATGTATGTATGGTATTTTGCACTTGGACGCCACGCTCAAGTGATGTTCAAATACTATAACGGCGAGCGATGGCAATATTTGGGGGGACTTAGGGTATTGACAGAGTTTTCACAAGGTATAGTCTAGCGAGATGGCCATTAAGACCAAACACGAGCTATATTCTGCAAAACTACATTCTGCAGAACTATTTTCTGGTCATCTATCTTGTCAATTCATTTCCCTCATATCCCTTTTCAGCCTGTCAAACTCATCCACATCAATATTCATTCACAAATAGAACATCCCGCGTATTATTCCCAAATCTTCGTGTGATGACCTCCCGTCTCGTTACAGGAGCCAAATAAAGTCATGATACATTTATATCAACCCAGAACATCGAATGCCTCAGTATCCCACAAGTTTCTTCTTCGCGGCGCGCAATATGGCTATACTCTGATCCCAAACATTATCTGGTCCAGGAGCTTCTGTGTACTCTGTATCTGCGACGCGTTCAAGCTCGACTTCCCACATTCGCTTTTGGTAGGCCTCGAGAATCCTGTTTCAGTGTTAGCACAATTGCATTTAGTCAATTCGAGATGAATTTGCAAACGTACTCCCTCTCGAGAGCTTCTTCTCTGACTCCTAGTACAAAATATGGATCCTCGACGTACACCTCTTCAGTGTCTTGTCCCTTCGAAGGCACGTTTGAAAGTGGTTGTTGAAGAGCGACAACACTATGGATAAAGCCACCCTTCTTGACTTCTTGTAGGGGTGCATCTGCCGACACTGTACTAAATGGGACTTGAGAAGTCGAAAATGAGTTGAGGTTGGTTGTACTCGAAGAATCCAAGATCCCGATGCTCTGCTGCATGTTCTGCTCTGGTTGTTGCTTTCGGCTGACAGACAAGCCTTGATTATGTAGATATGAAGACAGGGAATTATTGAAATCTGCGCCTGCAGTATTACTTTGGGAGTTGGCAGCCCCATTTACACCGAAAACTGGAGATCGTCCTCGAGGTCTGATTGGTGTGCGTGGCGGTGATTGTCTTTGTTGTCGCAATGGGCTTCTAGATCGACCACGTACTTGACGAACTGGGGAGACCTGTCTCTGAGGCCTGAACCGTCTTTCCATTGGTGACGGCGATTTTTGACGAATTGGTGAACGAGATCTACCCCGCTTTACTTGCTCTCGCCCAGGAGATCTATTTGAATCAATGAGTCGGTCTTAGCGATTCATGATAGCTACTCACCTGGATCTACGGCGAGTCATTCTCTCTGCCAAAGGTCTGCCTCTTACTTCTTCGCGTCGGAAATGATGCTCTACACAACCTTTGTAGATACAATAATCATCAATGTAAATATTGCAGCTTGGGGAAGCCTTCAATGCGTTAAGAACTTTTGTCCTAGAAAGAAGCAACGTCAACGATATTCTCAGATGATGAATGTAATTGTCGATTGTGTACTCACCGAAGCGTAACATCAGTGCCCAAGCCATGATAATCACACCATTGACGAGTTCCTGGTAGTGCTTGATCGCGAGGCCATCTTGTGCGACGACGTGGGCAATAGCGCTCTATGTGGTTGTAATCATTACAACGCCAGCATTGTCTCGGAGCATCACGACAGTATCCGTAATGGAAACGGCGACAATTTTGACAGGGCGCCGGAACCTGAAATTGAAAATTGAACATCTTATCTTTTGGCTGATGATCTTCAGACGAATGTTCGATGTTGTGCAGAACGAAAAGTTGAAAGGTGCTCACGGAGAGTGAAAAAGGAATTATACTCGCGTTTGACAGCAGTGATACTGATCATTTCTGGATGAGCAGATCGTCGTTTACAATACTAGGTAGTTAAATCCAATGACCTGAAGAAATATAGAAGTTATCGATTACTTATGTAGTCACCAAAGTTAAAGAGTCTACGCTACTCAGCAGGTAAAGTGAAATTTATCAATGACAGGGTAAAGTAGGGAAGGTGCGACAACAAGGGAAGGTGCGTTCAATGGCAAAACACGTGATTTACCTCCTCAACTCCTGATTCTTGGCAGGACCAGTCAAGGAAGCTATTCTAGCACATCCCGACTTTACATTTCATTACATACTCGTTTGACGTTCGCTTTTCGATGTTCCCAATGGCTAGAAATACCACACATCATTTTCATTGAGATGAGATTGCGCAACACCCACTTAGAGTCGTCCTTTGTAGCAGCGCATCTGCTATTATTCAAATCATTCAGCGATACAACAGAACTTTACTACCTTTAGCCTACATAATCCGCATGGTCGTCGAAAGCTGAAACATATCTCCACTCTACAAACTCCCTTTGGCTCAAATCGCTTGCCCAGCTGCTGCTGCTAGCACGAGTTCTACAAGATTCACACTTTCTAGTACACCGCAATCATTAAACTCTCCTATGATCCCAGACGAGTAGGAATCTAAAATTATCAGTTCTTCGCCATATAATTACAATATCACATACTTATTGTTTGGGACCAAGTGGCTTTATATTCTATCCTGGTTTAACATGGCTTCACTCGAAGTTTCAGACGACTGCCGTTATAGGGGATACATGATGACACCGTTCGCTCGGGTCGCAGATTCTAATTTTGGCTACATAACTTCTGAAACCCACCAGACGCATTCCTCAAGGGACTTGAAGAAACAGGGCCAGATATTGAGAGGTGTTCTACAAAGCGACCAGAGTCCATTTGACCACAAGACTACACTTGCAGGGGATAATCGCATATCCATCGATCTCACTCGAATTTCCGAACATGATTCTGATGTTCCAGGAGAGGAAACCCACGAAGATTCAATCTCTATAGTAGGTGGTGCTCAAGGATATCATCGTTCACCTTTGGCAGACATTACTCATCATATAGTGTCAATGAACTTAGTCGTTTTGCCAAATTACGAAGATTCAATTGTAACTTTTCCTTCAGTCTCCTCGTTTAGAGTCTTTGAAGACCTATGTGAGGCGGAGCTGTGGGAGGCAAGAAGCAAAGATTTGGAAACTACGCTGGACGTTAGCAATTTTGCAGGTAAATCTACAGGTGGCGATGCAATCGATTTGAGTCAAGAATCAGAAGACGGAAAAAGTGAGGAGTTGTCCCTTCTTTCAGAAAGTATTCAATCAAGCCCGTTGGAAAGTTTCCAAGATCGGTCATTAGCATCTCACGAAATCACCAGTTCTTGTAATGCTGGGTTTGATCCAGCTGTCTTGCATCGGGCTGATAAACCCGATCCGGGCAACAAGCTGGAATGCCGAGAAAGAAAGCGCATTATTGTGTCGTCGACTCGCAGGCCTCCCCATGTTAAAAAGTCCATGCAAATATGGTTAGAATCAACCAATCGTCTGCTAGATCCATTCAGAGAAGACAGCGAATGTTGGTTTCATCCCGCTCCACCGCCTCCCCGCATAACTCCCATCGGTACATGGCGTGCTTGCGGCAATATACAGAAAGCTTTCAGCTGGCAAGATCGCAATGGTAAACATAGTCTTACCTTAAACTTTGGTATAGTTTCCAAAATCCTCTTTCACACAATGACAAAACGACAGAAAGATGGGTTCATCAACAAGAAGTGGCACCTCAGCCATCTCTGTGGGAATTGGATATGTTTGAATCCGAATCATACCACTGTTGAACCTGGGACTGTTAACATTAGCCGAAACAGTTGCTTTTCCCATAGAGGCGGCTGCTCACATGAGCCAAAATGTATGAAGGAGAAAAAAGCCAATCTGAGTGCCAAAGGTATCCCATTTATTATGATGGCGAGATCATGAAAGGTGCCGATGCCAATTCTAGTAGTGGAGAAGTTCAAGGCTGGTCCATGCAAAGTTTTGAGTTTGACCACAATTCATTTGAGCACGAAAGATTGCTTGTGGATTAGTTTCAAAAAGATTCATGATTTCGGGAACTTACAGGGCGTGAAACCGGCTGCAGACAAAGAACAAAGGCTTGCTTGCAACAAATATATGGGTGCATTATTCGATACCGCCATCTTATCCACAGTTATATCCGAAACATCCATTTTAGTATTTAAACACTTTCCCATTATTTCATTTTATCTATTCTCTAGAATATCACAGTCGCTTTCTAGTATCTCAATCTTTAATTTCTCATGATTCTTTTTATTGCTAGTGTTTCAATCCACTGAATTAGATGATGGTATGTGATTGTGATTGTAGATATCAGGTCCTTATCATATATGCAAATAGTTGCTAGCGTCGCCCGTCCTCTGCTTACATATTTCGTATCACTTCTCTTTATATATAAGACATCTAATTCAAAGGTCCAACTATTTGCCAGGAAACACATCCAATAGCAGAATAACAATCTTCCAGAGAATTATTGTCTCAGCCGGAAGAAGCAGGCCGTTAAATATTCTTAGCTTGCCTAGTAAGGCAGATTCGTTAAGAATAAAATCGACCTATTGAACTTTCTAGAGACCAATGAACCAAATACCTTAGGCCACTTTAGTTGTATGATATATCAGACTATTCACAAGAAACGTCTGAATTTAGTAAGGAAACTATTAAATCGCTCTGTGTTGTTTATAATCCTTGATATATACTACTACTAAAACGTGCTTATGGTATCATGACTCCTCGCTAAAATTGGAGAGCATAACCCAGAAGTTATAAAAGGGCCTAGCATAATCCCTTCTACACTTTCGTTCAGATCTTTTGATCTTTTGTGTTTATCTGTTCAGCTTTTCTTTGTCTTCTCAAAAGACTTGGATCATTGATATTGTTTACGATGTCGTCAAGATTGCAAGCACAATCTATCCTTTTTAAGAAGAGAAGCAGGAGCAAGACAGCATCAAAAGGCAAATACAAAAAGGTCCAGGATTTATACAAATCTTTAGGATTTTACCCTGTTGCTGGCTCGGAGTTAAAGAAGAAGATTAACGTCTTCGCGAAATCTTTTCACATTCCACCATTAAAAGTCATGTCGAAGGAGCACCCGGAGGCGCAAAAATTGGCAGAATCATTTTGCGCAGACAAGGAAACAGCTCAGTTTCTATGGCCAGAGGTTGGAGCTGGCAATCATCGCCGACTTAAGTGGGAAAATGATAAGATAAAGTGAGTATCTTGCGAATTCTTTAGTACGGTAACGACGACTAAACGATATATGGCTAGAATTTTGAAGTTACTTACCCACATTTTCGCATTGAAAATGCACCACTTTTTCAGGAATCTTCGGCGAAAGGTTTGTGCAATCAGTGGAAAATTTCGTTGCTCACCTATTATGACTAATGCTTCGATAGGAAGCACCACAAAACAGTCTGGGCAGTGGACGAGACCTAGATTCCGACGACGAACTCTTGGTCAGTCCGAGACGTCAAGATCTACCAACACGAACTCAACACCTAGAGACTGGCCAAGAATGTTCAAAAGCTGGCGCAATTTCTAATACAATCGCTGAATCTCCAGCAATGAGATCGAGCAGGCGAACCATTGACGAAAGTAAATTGAGAGAACTGAATTATGTCAAAAGGTAACTCGATAATCTCCAAGGTGAAATCTTAACGTCTGTTTAAGCTAATGGTTGTTGTAAATCAGGAATAATAGCCAGCAAGAAAAATGCAGCGCTCATATCCGGTATATAAAGCCAATGAATGACAAGAAAATGATGACTGAGTTCATCTCGCCACAATGGTTGGAAAATGAGGAATTCTCCTGGGTTGCCCAAGGAGGCCTTCAGCCTGATACATACATTCTCAGGTTTATGCATGGATTCTTGTATTACAATACAGATCAGAATATGAGTCTGATGAATTTTGTTCGCCTCTTCAAGGACGAGCCAGTAATTGCAAACAAGATACATTACAAGACATTAAAAGATCGTCTTCAAATCCGGGTAGGAGAGTTGGCTGATGCATTACTTGCTGAAAGATTATTATTCCGCAATCGCAGTAGCAACAAAATATCACGAACACAGGAATTGGACGCAGCATGGGATCAAAGATTGAACATTTGGGACCAGCCTTCCGAGGAAGCCAGTGAAGAGACCGAGTCACCAAACACACAATGTCGAGATGTTTACGACATGTCTGTGACTCCAGACCGCGATGAGCTTACAACCAATTGCCAACAACGCTCATCAAACCCTAAGGGTCTAATAGAGCTATTACGAAAACGAACTTTCCAATCAATATCCCTAGGTGATGATATGGATAAAGAAACTAACGCAGCAAAGCGCCGAAGACTTTCGAAATGCAATCAAAATCAACCTCCCATCATAAAAGACAAAGGAAAAGGGGTAGATGGAGGTCAAAGTGACTCGAACGAGATATCTCAACGTGAAATAGGCATCGTGCAACTCTATAGCTCATATCAGTCTGGGAGAACTTCTCAATTTCTCGAAGTAAGATATCGATTCATTATCATAGTGAACCATTCTAATTAATCTGAAATTCCAGGACGGCTTAGCACATACGACGGCAACAACAACTCTCACCGCCATGCGCAATCCTGAGATCGGCAACTACAATTTGAATTTGGCAGGACCAATCAGTCCTACAGCTACAGTAAGCGGAGCTACAATCAAATCAGAGCCCAATTCAGCTTCAAATTCGCGCAGCGGATTCCTGTCATCTCACTCAGCGTTTTCTGATCATTTATCTGCACAATTCCAACCGAACTCCACAGACCCTAAGTCCTCTCCGCTGTTCATTACACCACTTCAACCCATAACTCAAGTGACAGGCGAGCCAGCATCCGAGGATGATCTTCCACTTGCCACTTTTTCGAACGACATAAACTTCATTTTTCTGTCGAAGCAAAACTTCGATTACGAGAATCCTCTTAAAGTCAACATCAAAACTCTTGAAGATTTTTCTCTGTCATTCTTTATTTTGCTTTTTGCTCAGAGTGGGGGTGTTAATATGCATAAAGTTGATGGCTTGAAATTTACAATCTTGCTAGGCGATGATCGGCTGGAGACAGTGATGAAGGGAGATGAGAGAAAATGGGAGAATATAGTAGAGATTATTAGAGACTTGTGGAAGTATAGTAAGATACAATGGGTTAACGGTACAAAGATGAAGAGCAGGGTCTGTAGGATATTGACTGAGAGGATATACACTCGAGCAATGTGAGGTTGACTTGGATGGGAAATCTGTTTGCATGGAGCCTTTATCAAGAAGAGATTTGTTTATGGAATAAATATTTTAATGAACTTTTGTTTCTACCCCGAAGTCTCCAGCTTATGAATTTTTTCCAGATACTCCAATATCTACATATAGTATTTTGAAGATAAACAATAAAATCATATGCTTAGCAATAAATTCATATGTATGAAGATCATTAGAACGTTTTGAAAACAGAATTGCGGGACCTCAGAGTCTCAGAGTCTCAATTGTTTTCTTCTCGTCTTCTCTTATTTTTCTGCCTTTCGTGGCATTTGTTATAGAATTATCGACATATTGTCCTATAAAGGAAAGAGAAAGCCTAGCAGATTCCTTAGGTGTAGGAGAGTATCCTCCAACTCAAATAGGTGCAGCATTAGCTGAAAGATTAGAGGAAACCTAGATGTGGAACATTGCCATTCTATTCTGATTCGAAGATAGAACTTAAAAGAAGACTCTTGAACATGTGTTAGTCCTGATTGAGTCAACTCATTCTTCCTCTGAGCGCCTTGCCAGGCTACTAAGCAGCATTCCAGTAAATTGATATGTTACATCCAAAGCAGTTTACTAAGACTCAAGGTAGTTCTGCAATTTGAGAAGCGTGGCGGTAGTATCGTCTCATTTGCTCAAACATTCGCTCGTCGTTAGTGGCGATTCTCACTGAGTGTTAGATTCGATCCAATATCACTGAAATCAAATCTTTCTATTGTAGCTATCACATGTGGAATTTCTTGGGAGTGAACTCTACTCATCTGGTTACACTGCGTGAAGACTAGCCATACTTTTTCTCAACAGCAGCAGGTCTAACCCGCAACCGTAGAGTCAATGCATCGCCGAGAAAATTTCAAACTATTTCAAGCCAATCTGATAAATGATATGATTATCTTGACAATCCTCGACTGGAAGGCTCTTATAAATAGGTATGCTCAAATATTATATGACTGAGTCATGCATCTTGCCAAGTTGTTATATTGAGATATCCTCCCCTACAATCTTCATGAATACCGACATATTGTCAATTCGTATTCGCCTTTTTCCCCTGGCAGACATACGCACGCACATCCAATTTCATCCAAACCAATGTAACCTTCCACACAACTTCTATCCAATCACTAAAGTTACCAATCTTGATAATTCCTTGGATTCGTCTGAAATTTGCATAAAAATCTCTTCCCCTCATAACCATCTGTTTTCTTTGTTCTGCATGTGAAATCTAATAGTTGGTTGGTAAAATGATCACGCGAACCAGGAATCGTGCATATACATATATTGGCCCTATACGTGTTACACACCACTTCCGGATGAGGTTGACTTTACGCGTATTGTTTGTTAGGCAGACGATGGATTCGTCATATTTCCATGCTGCTCGGCATCAACTGTTAGTTTCATGTACGCTGAGATCTTGAAGAGGCGCAGAATATTAAATCACCAACATTTAAATTTATTTCGTAATCCTTCGATGTAACGGCATAACATAATAATGGATATCGGCTAACGGCTGTAGACACCGTTACATCAACGTTTATCGGCTAAAATGCATTTCGGATGCAAGTCTTACCCTTCGGCGTTTTTTCGAAACATCAACCTCGGGATGGCTTCCGGAGGCGTAAAATTGCTGACTTTGGCTTGGATGTGGCTTGCAGTGAGTGTGATTTAGAGGTGGTAGGCAGAATTCAAAATGTGGGAGATTTCATAGGTAGGCTCAGATCAAACTATCCACATTCAGATGAGATTAAGATGACCTTGACAATATCATCATACATCTGACGGTATGCAACCAATGGAACACTCGTGCTGGAATAGAGTATTCATCCCCACTGGATACTCTCTCGTGTAATTCATTCAATGAAAGACTTCACAACAGACAATTGAGACACTATCAGCATTGGAATGATATAGTTACAGGTTTTATAATCAGTATTTACGTTTATCTAATAAGGAGGAAATTAACCGAGGTTGAAAATCCGGCCAACTATCTATGCACACCTCCCAATCAAAATGTTAACCTCCCAAAATTCCTCATCTTCATCATCTCCATTTTGTTTCGCAGATTTAACATCTCTGTCCCAATTCCTCCATATTCTCTTTCGCGCTCGCTTCCATTCTCCGTCCCCCATATTCTTTCCAATCACGAATTGTTGATACTCTCCAAACATGCATCGAAAGGTAAGATCGTCTAATCTCTCTAGAGGTATACCGGAGCGTTGAGAGAAAAAGGCGAACAATTTCGATAAGGAGAGTGATTCCATGTATTGATAAGAGAAAGATATACTAGTGTCAATTACGGAACTGGAGCGTTGGAGATAGAAGTCGAGTTTCGGCCCCGCCCCTTGGGGTGTTGTCGGTGTTTGTTGTGGCGTAGCTAGATATTGAGTGGGGTGCGAGTATTGAGAGGCAGTGTCGATTTTAGGCGTAGAGTTTACAACAGGTGTTTGCTGTTGTGGAGGATATGTCGCTGAATAATAATGATGAGACGTGTTATTAATCTTGGGAGTGGACACAATGGCCGAGGCTTGTTGTCGCAGAGGGTTTCCAGACATAGATTGGGCACTAGATGGATACTTTGACATGGAATCTGACCGAATAGCAGGAACGATAGCTGGTGTTGGCGGCGTTGGCGGAAGCTTAGGGTTTAGTATAGCAGACATCGTAGTTGCTAATGACGGTTGAGATGCAGGGATCTGGATTGTTGGGGACTGCATTGGAGATGCACTAACTAAATCTATTATAGTTCGAGGACTCGCGCCGTTCAATCTACTTTTTGTATGATCATGAGGATTCTGCTCATTGTAAATTTTCTTCTGTGGGTGCGTCGTAGTATTTTGTGGCTCAGCTGGCTGTTGCGGTTGCTGTGGCCGTTTTGGATACTGGTATTGTGAAATTGCTCTCTGTTGCCCAGTATACTCTGTATTGTAAGAACCCGGAGCTGTAGAAGCTTGTTGTGTTGGAGACGGGCCAGTATATTGGTTCCGGGGAAACGACGCCTGTACGGGGGAGAATTGCGTAGGGGGGCGATTGACAAACTGATTTTGTGTCACTGGACTTTGGATGATAGTGGGTTGAACAGGATGCTGGTTGGGAAGTTGACGATGAAAGTTAGAAGTTTGTGTATTGGGGGGCTGACTGGTCGCGTTGTTATTGTATTGGCTTTTCGAAGATGTGAGAGGACGATCCAAAGGTTGAGTTACAGGCTGATGAGACTGATTGGTTGGTGATGGTGTGCTTTCGTTCGACGACTTACTCGGAGCTTGCTTTGAGATTTCATTTTGAGAAGGTGAGGGTCGAACACCAAATTGCGATTGCGCACTTTGACCAGATGGATTAAACTGCCGAGTCTGTGACGACTGTGTCGAATGTTCATTAACAGAGTAACTTTGCGGCGGTGAATGTTCTGTATTAGATGGCTTTGTTAAAGGGTACTTGGCGCGCTGGCTCTCCGGTATTTGGTGAAATACTTTGGAGGCCTGACTTCCTGTGGAATGCGGGCGTTCTGTTACTTGGGGTGCAACTTGTCTCGTGTCAGGTAGAGACTCTTGGCTTCCTATTTGGACCTGTGACGCACTTGGTACTTTTGAGACTGGAGTGGTGTTGCTCATCGTGCGGTTGTGTAACATATTAGTATTAGTTTGCGGGACGTATCTTGATGGCTGTTTGGGAATTGTGGAGATGTTATAATCAGTAGCTAATGAGTTCCACCATGGGTCCTGTGATCGATACAGTTCTGGAGAGGAAGAGTTGGCTTGAATTTGGCTGTGAGTCTTCAGCCCTTGTGACTCTTGGTTGAGATGCTGATTGGTTTGTGCTGGGGTTGACTGTTGGACATTATTATAAACTCTATCTTGCGTCCCCGGTAGGTCCTTGAGATATTGTGATGTCTTAGGACTTGACAGTGAAGGGCTTTTGGAAATTTTACGCCCCGTTCCATTATTAATAGGAGCCCCATGCCTCGTTTCCGTCTCGCGCAAACACACTGATTCGGACTGACCCATATTTGCAGATCCGGGCCGCTGATTACGAGTTTCAATGTCAGCTCTGGTTTGAACGTTCTCCTTAAACTGCACTTGATTCCGAGCTGTAATCGCCCCAGGGTTGATTTTGATTTGTATGTCAAGTTTAGGAAGGTTGGACACTTCCTGCTTGCCATTCTGAGAATCAAGTTTGTTTTCCCCAGCATTGGGCAATCTTCTATTTTGTTGCATACCGTGCTGAAACCTCTCTTGCTCCATGCGAGAGATTTGTATATGTTCGGGGATTGACGGTCGTTTTTGCGACATGCTGGAAGTTCGCTGGGATTGTGCTGGAGACCCAACAGAAGTCGCATGATGCATACCCACAGGACTCTTTGTATTACCCCAATCCTCTGACGATCGCTTTCGCTTTGAATGCATCTGTTCTTGCAAGACGAGGGGATTCAAGATATTCTGCTCTTGCCTGGCATCGTAATTGGTCGTCATATTTTGATCTAGATTCCGACCATGGTTATTTGGCTGCTGATTTGAGATTATCGGAGAGTTCATTGTCTTGATATGGTGCTGATAAGATGCTCCAGAATTCGTACCCATCTTTTCGTCCATAATTCTCAGATGACTGATGAGTTCTGGATGCGGCGGCTTGGGAGAGCGCTCTTGGTCAAATTCAGGCTGTCGCGGAGATTGTGTTTGCATCGCAGGTGTTACGTTTTGGGTCGCGGGAGCTGATGAAGCCAGTGGATATTGAACAATACCAGACTCCGTAGTCGGCTTTTCGCATGGCATTGACTTCTTTCTTGACTTTGTTTTTCGAGGCTTGGTATCCGTTCGCTCCAACTGCCTTTTTCGGGAGGTTTCTTGCATCCACACGTCGTTTTTTGATGCTGTCGGTTTACTGACAAAGGCCATGGGATAGACGCCATTCTGAGAGTTCACCGGATATGGGTTGAGATGGACGTTCCTGGTCCAGGAGGGCTCTGATGATCTGCCAAGTTCCCGTGCAATATTTTGCGAGAATATGGCTTCACTCTGTTTTGGCATCTCATTTATCTGCTGGCTGTGTCGTTGATCTCGAGGTTCTTGTGGTGCAATCGATGACTTATATACACCCGGGGGACTATGAGATATGGGAGCGGGAGGAGATTGCGAAGCAAGACTAGATATCGGTCGATTTATAGGTCGGAAACCTGAAACAAATGAATCACGGAAGGCTGCTTGAGTTTCCTGGACAGAATTCTGAGGTGGTATTTGAGATGATACATTTGGCTTGGGGTATTCAGATATGGTCGTTGTAGCTTGCCCGACAATAGGCAATAGAGTTGATGTTTCCTGACCGGTCTCAGACGTCAATGGACCTGACGGCAAGGGGGTTCGTGTCAAACTAGAATCATTCTTCTCGAACGATTTCTGGCTTCTTTCTAGAACATCTAACAAGGAAGTATGAATAGAATGACCTGATTGAGGCTTGGCAGTCTTTGGACTTTGCGACAAAGTACTCAACCCCTCCATGGATGCTTTATTAGCTGTAGGTGATTCACCCTGATTCGGGAGTTTTTCAGGACCTTCTTTTGGAGCAAGTTCGATCGATGACGAGGCTCGTGGCAATACATGCTTCGGGGTTGCGTTTGTCAGGAAGGACTTCTTTTCCATTTCATGTGTATGCGCATCAGCGCTTGATGTTGGTGAAATGCTAGAAGTACCACGCTGTCGGTGGGTATCTGTGGTTCGGGAGCCATTGGACGAGAAAAGCTGGTTCAAAATCTTGATGTCATTGAAAGGGCCATATTTTCTTGGATTTTCTGATGATTGAATATCTGGTGGGGTCATAGAAATAGAGACATTATAATCCTCATTCTCAGTTAAAATTTGATGGTTTGTTGCGACGGGTCTTCGAGGCTCATCAACCGAATCTTTTAATTGCTTTGGGGTCGACGCTTTTGTAAAGTCTTTCTCGTCAAGGTCGATCGGCTGAGTG
This sequence comes from Botryotinia convoluta, assembly GCA_004786275.1. Classification (NCBI taxonomy): domain Eukaryota; kingdom Fungi; phylum Ascomycota; class Leotiomycetes; order Helotiales; family Sclerotiniaceae; genus Botryotinia; species Botryotinia convoluta. The sequence continues at coordinate 52,886 of PQXN01000027.1, read as the reverse complement.
CTCACTTCGATACGAAGTTTTAGATCTCCTTTGACTTTTGGAGATGAAGGTGCATTTGTAGTCTGTAAAGGTTGACTCGAATGCTCGACCTGGGTTGATAATTGATAAGAGTCAATTACTTCTGCTTGAGCATCGACCGCTTTGTCAATTGGAGGACCATCTGCGATTGTTTTCGATGATTGGTTTGGCATGACAATGGCATCTAGCATTTTAGACTGTGGTGAGAGATTTCGACCTTCTGACGTATTGCTTGATTGATGTGAAAGGATTAACTTGGCTTCGGGCCCTTTCATGCTGTCCTGCACATGTGGAGGCGTTGTCTCAAGTGCCATTGTATCATCTGGATTTGGTGATGGGGATTTGATGACTGCCCCTTGAGTAGGTACTACTACTTTTGTTGCTTCGCTGGATCGCTCATCGTCCGATACTTCGATGACTGTCGTCCCTAGCTGTGACACCTCTATAGTAGATTCCTCTTCCATCTTGATGAATACATCAGCTTTGTTAGATATAACTTTGTAAGGTGAAGGTATCTCGACGGAAATTTTTGAATTTTGTATCGTATGCTAAACATGATCAGAGATGGTAATGAAAATTGAACCGGAATTTGCTATGATGTAAATCATACCTCAGACCCTTCATGTACTTCACACTTTTGAAACCTCTCTTCATCACTGTCTTCTTCGTTGACACTGGCCCGAGGTGTCACCATCACGGTCACGGGATCGATATTAGAGCTTTTTCTCGACATCAGGTTCGGGAAAGTCATGTCCGCGGGAGGTGGAATTGTCTTGCGTCTCCATGCATTCTCGGTCCAAGGTTTTCTCTTTGATCTACTACTATCCAGCGCATTGTCTTCAGATTTCTTTGAAAGTTTTCGTCGCTTGCGATGGATCTCTGGCGGCGTTTCTTCTTCAACACTTCGTCTTCGATTACTAACGCGAGGAGTAGGTGTGTCATACTTTAGGGTTGTCCATATTGCGCGAAATCTTGCGGTCATCTGAGGAACACCGTCGGCTTGTAATTCGACAAACTGATGATTGATGAATGTCTCTGTCCAATGTCTCACTCTATCGATAATTCGCCTTCTGAATTCTCGAAGTTGTGTGCCGTCGAGCTCCGCACTTGTACCCTCTTTCTTCCTCAAGAGACTCACGAGACTTTGAATTCCATCATCTGTGCCATTCTCTAAATCATTTGTATAATAAAATAACCATCTATGCATAAAGTACTGAATTTCCTTATCAACTGCACTGGGCCATTGTACACTCTTCTAAGCTCAAGTTAGCTTCCATGAAAATTTGGTATTTGAGAGAACAACCTGTGACAACCAATCCTTTCCCAATCGAACCGGTGGATCTGGAAGGTTTTTGGGGTCAATACGCTCTGCCCACGGCATAGCCACGTTACGGTCAAATCTTTTTGGCGGATCTAACCATGGTGTAAGGCATAATTCTGGCTTGATGGTCATTAAAGACGAACTATAAGTAAATTGTGGCTCTTCGTCTTCCAAGTACGTTTCCTGTACGCACAATTAGTATCTGGAATTGAAGGTTAAGTGTTACAGAAGGAAATACTCCAGGTGTACTCAAAGCCGAGGGTTTGTTGCTAATATGTTCATTGTTAACATTTGATGGTGGGGAGGTAGCATTGTGTTTTTGGCTCCTCCGTTTCGCATGCTGCATGATTGTGGCGTTAGCTCCCACACGGGAAATTAACATGCTCGCAAATCATCAGAAATGAATCGAGACCATCCATCAGATGTGCCATATTTCATAAAACAAAATTAGACAAGAGTAGTACATACCAATTTGCTATAGTTGGATCTTGCGTGGATGGAAAATAGGTCGGCTACATGATCGATGATACTAGAAACCGAAATTCTCAGAATACAGCGGCTAGAGGAAGCAAAACAAATCTTCTCTCACATTTCTTTATCACGAGCTTGTTCGTAAACCAAGCTTCCATCTGATGCTGGCGGCCAAAACCTCTCCCCTCTACCTTCTTCTTCAAGAAAATTCACAGCACACAGTCGACTTCCAATAGACTCGGCTTTTCTACCATAAACCTTGTTCCCACGAGCTTCGTAATCGGCCAAAAATGCAGAAGTAGATTTTAACAGATTCCGACGATCTTTCGTAGGGTTATCTTTTTCATATCCAAGAAAGGAACATATGTCGTCCCTTTTACCCATTGTCGTTGTCTTTGATAGAATCGTTCATCAAGTGGTGAAATGATGATCGAAATGAGAAACGATGTTCGGTGACATGCCATGAACTTTATTTGAAAGACTAGGAATAGAGTCCATTGTGCAGGTGCAGTGTGCGAGTATTTGTTAGTTGCTCAAATTCTATGGTGTGGCTCCAGGGTGGGGCATAAACATAATATGTATGCAGCAAGGATTTCTGACAAGAATTCCGGACAGCTGCAGGAAAGGAAACTGCGGAAAGGTATAGAAGTAGAGAAGATATGAAGTATATAACTGGTCCAGATAATTCGAGTGCAACGTGAGAATAGTCTGCATAATTGAGTGTGTAGCGCAGATGCGGCAGCATGATAAACGTCTACCCCCCGGCATAATGTTCCGGTGACCGAAATCTCAATTTGATCTTGTTCTTCATTTCCGCAGTTGGACAATTGTCCGATGGTAAATTCAAGAATTTAACTGGTTGAAATTGTACGAGACACACAACTGTACAATCGTAAGCTTTGAGAAACAGACATGTGAAGCTTCTCTCCAAAAACATGCAGCCGCTATGTTAGTTTATTTGCTAATTCTCCACTCGCTCTTCAGTTCACGAATTTATCGCCATAAAAACGGTTCCCACTTGTGAAATGCATACGACAATGGATAAAATGATAATTTGCAAGGCCACTTTTCTATCATTGGATGACGGTGTCATCGCCTAGAACTAGTAAGGTGTGATTTTCGTCTAGGGATGGCTAGCTAGTCTTGGAGCCAGCCATGCTGGCATGCAGAATGTCTTTACAGCCGAGCTTCCTGGGGTACTTTTCCCGAAGACCAAACGTTCCGAACGAGACTCGGAAGAGGAATACACACAGGTAGTATAGATGTAAATTTATCATATCCAAGATTAATTGATTGATTATACCTGCACTTGCAGTAATGATTCATTACTTTGAGGAATGTTCCCAGCACTGAATTTATCAGGACTAGATCAACGTTGAACAGTAAGTAGAGCGCAGGTTGATTGATCGGTTCTAGAATAGATACATACCCATTTTGTTGCTAGTTTTGTTGGTATCGTGATATTTATTCACCAGCCCCCACAAAAAGGCACTCCACCGAAATCCGGATCTAATGGCGTGCATAATAGGCTAACCTTATAGATATTTACCCCATCGAATTTACCTAGGTAATGTAATGTCCAAATGTCCAGATGTCTAAACTATGTTGGTAAGAACAAGCAACTGTCCAAGATATCGTTCATATCTTTTGAATCCACTTTGATTGTAAGTATTGACGCAGACGACAAGGAGCTAACGAGACATGATAGTGGAGAAATGCAAGCTGCTTGCTTGTACGGAGTACGGTTTGAAAGTTTTGGTGTTCCGCTGATGCCATCCATTAATGTTGGATTCTCGTTGGAACATCTCTTGGAACATTGCATTGCGGGAAAGTTATGCAAGGACTTGCTATATTGACCCTACCTAGATGATAATGTCAGTCAAAAAATGGACAGCCATAAGAACTCGGAAAATATACATACAAAGTATACAACTCAGAAGGTGCTTTCATACTTGCAGGTATACTTACGCATGCTATAGGTACATCAACGCCATGGAAGTCTGGTTGGGAAGTCCATTAGGATCTCTTGCTCGGCCACCAATTATTCACTATGTGATGCTGAAGCTTTCGCAAGTGTTTTTTGTACCAATGAAACGGCGGTGAGGTTGCTAATCGGCAGGTGAATAGACATTCTAGAGGCGTTGGCCAATATATATGGAACATAGCAAACGGCCAAAAAAAGAAAAATGCTGTGAGTTCTCATGAACGGGTACGTGCTGCGGTGCGGAGCATTTTGTCTTCATCTTGCATATGCCCTTATGTTCCTGACCATGTATCGTATATATGCTAGGTACCTGTCTTCAAGTACCTGCTGCAAATTGACAAGCGTTGAGCAAACCAATAAGAAACTAATAAGATTCATCGCCACTCCTCTACCTGAGCCTACATATATCGCTTTCTCTCAAATCACGTGGCAGATGAAACTAGGTTAGGGCTCGTGCTCATGCACTTGATTTACTTTTCAGCACTTGACATTATACATAAAACTTCTAAGAAGTCTTCAATCGGTCTTTCTTCCTAAATGTCTTTTATCGTTCCAATTGAAGGTGGTGTGGAACCAAGATCTTCAGTGGTTCTCTCATTAGTGGAGCACTCTTGCTTCCCTACATACTCAAATGGACTTTTGTCACATTGATTAACAGAACTTCGACATTCGGAAGACGACGTGGATGCATTCTGCTACGTAGGTCTACAGAATTAATCAATAGCTTGTCTATCTAGCGGAATGGTCACCACTAATTCCTTTCGATCATTAGGGGTGGCAATATTTTCGAATGGCAAGATCAATATTTGTAACGATCAGTGCCGCGACAATACTAGGGCGATTTTTAATTTAGCTTATCGTTTTTGAGAATTCGATGACGAGAACAAGGAAATCCTTGCTATTAATTGGTTCTTTGAGATGTTTTTTTTTGTGAAGCTAGCGCTTTTACTACAGAATTCTATCCAGTATGAGCTGGTTGCGGCGGACCGCTGGGTCATGAATGCGGGTTCCCGCAATGCATCATTCGCTCATATACGTATGCAATCAATCTTTACTTTTGGGGGGGACGTCTTTCGATTTTAGCTTGCAAATGAGTGCGCTGGTTCTAATCAGTCAATGTTATTGCTACTGCCGCTTTGAGTCATAATACGTTAAGTTTCTGAATCAAGTTCACCAATTATGGTCCCTGAGAAATTGAAGCTCAAAAGGCAAGCATCAGCTTGTATCAAATCCAAGTTCTGGGAGACAATTTCGGGACCATTAACTCAATGTATCTCGGTGCAATTTTTCTTTAAGTGAAGAAACTCCGGGAAACAAAAAACATGGGCAACTTACACCCTGGTTGCGAATCTTTATGGTCGAAAGAAATACCATTCTCAAACCATAGATGAAGACTTTACCCATAAAAATCAGCGGGGGCGTTTGAGCCGCGAATATCACTTAGGTTTGGAATACAACAATCTTGAAGAACTAGTATATGTAGAGTGTCTGAATACATGTATCAAATGTTCTAAATGATTGTACCAAGGAAAACAATACCCAATGAAATTTTCAACAGGAGAAGCATCAGAAATAGGGGTAATGCAAAACATTCCAGCTTTAGTAAGCATTGGATTCAATGAAATTATCAACAAGACATATATGAATGAAAATCTATTTTAGTTTGACTGGTAGTTTGCCACTCGTCGATCTGTATAGTGTTATCCAAACCCTTTGGAGGTTTTAATGTATTCACTGAAAATCGAAATTGCTAATATCAAAGTTGGCATAATGCGTCTCAGGACGTTATCCCAACTTTTAAAGTATGTGCAAATTCTTCATTTTAAGGAAGCGACAAATCATGAATTTTCGCACTGAATATTTGAGTTAAGAACAAAAAATAATGTACGGGGTTTATTTCTAGACGATGAAGAATCTCTTGGCCGAATTTCTCCTCAGACATTCGGAATCCATCCATCGTTTTTCATCTCCCCAAATATCTTCTCCATCTCTTTAATAGTATCAACCTTCTTCGTCCACCCCGCCTTACTTGCTTTATCCATATTAACCACACTTCCCCACTCCCCCGCGTCCATCGCATGAACAAACGCATCCCATGTAACAATCCTCAACGCATCATCTCTTACTCCATACTTTCTTGCAATTTTCGGCCATTCTTTCTCCATCTCTTTCACTTCACTCATCAAATCATATTTCCGTTCCACCTTCGTCTCAACCCCAAAATACTTTCCAATCCCCTCCCAAACATCTCGAAACGTAGTAACCGTATCATCCACAATATTGAATTTCTGTTTCTTCACTGTCGGCTCTTCATTTAACGCTAACCATTCTGTGAATTCCGCAATCACCCAACTCGTACTGAAGTGCTGTCCCTTTTCCCATTTCCCATAGTACTCATCTTCTCCACCGGGGAAAATCGCGGGCTTGTTGAGAGCTTGACAGAGACTAAAGTAAATGGCTGCGGATGTAACCCAGCTGTTTCCGGATTTTCCTACATACCCTGATATCCAGAACGGCATTGTGATATTCCAATTCCAAGAACGTTCTTCCGAGAGTGACCAGAGAAAATCCTCTTGGTGGTAGTAAAAGTTGGGGACTATGATGAGAAGTTAGTAACTCATTAGAAAAGTTTTGGATATCGAGAGTTGAAATGAATATGGGAGCCGATAGGATGCAAGTGTATTCGGAAGAAATGCGAGCTTGAGGTCGAGAAAAGGTAGAGATGGGGTGTTGAAGCTTACGGGAACGAGGATCGGTCACCCGGTGAGCATCTTCGGTTAGGGGCACTGAGGCAGGTGGGGAGGTAAGTAAACCGTAGTTCTTTCCTCCGGTTTGGAGAATCACTCGTTGCACTATAATAGGAAAGTCAGCCTTTGAGTGCCAGGATTGGTGTAAAAGAGGCGTCGGATGACATGGAAACAGTGTAAAGATCTCGAGTAAATCCAACGTTTGGACGGGATAGCAAAATTAAACGGGAATTATACTTACAACTATTACGAGAAGTGAGATCGATAGCAGTGAGAGTATTGGTGAAGAGAGGTACATTATTCTTGGTCATCTCTTCCAGGTGATTAGGATGGTCATAGTCGGTATGAATGTAGGCATAGTGAAAGAAATGGGTAACATTTGTAAGTCCTTTAGCACTCAAAGCCTCGGCAATTTCACCAGCAGTAGCTGTGAGATCGAGAGAATGGAATTCAACACGGGGATCGGAAGGAAGATTGGAGGGTGGGGAGCGTGAAAGGGCAATGATACGGGTCCTGGTATCAAGGGAAGATTTTAGTTGGAGATCCGATGTCGGGCTAGAGAGAAGGAGTGAAAGATACCTCCTGATTGGATACTTACCAAATTGGATTCTTAGAAAGTAGCCTCAACAATGCGGATCCCGAGATTCCATTTGTCCCTGTAATAAGTGCAACCTTGGGAGTTTCAAGAGAAGTCATGATGATATTCTCAGTTGGGTATCTTTCTTCGTTTTCGCGACGTTTTTCGGTGCTTGAATTCGAGCTGTAAATGAAACCATGAAAAAAAGACTCCAAAGAAGAAAGTTACTAAATATTATGTATTATTCATGTCTGCGATTCTGCATTAGGAAACGCGCAATGCGGCCGCTAGTACATTGTTGGGGTGTCGACCCCACGATTCTTCTTGGACCTTTAAACTCTCGATCATTAAAAATCTATACACAAACATCGATATAATGGAGGACTTTAATCTCCCCAGCACAGAACGAGTCAAGCTGCTCGATATTTTACAAAAATGCAATTGGTGATGTACCTCCGCATTTCTGGGCTGCATGCCAGATCTGCGACCTCGATGCCCTCAAAAACTTAGTCAATTGTGGGCGCGAATATCCCAATATCGTTTCAGTCCTTACTCTACAAACCTACACAATGGCGCATTATTGTGAGTAAAATACACATGTTCCTCGATTCCAGCTAACGATAACTTATAGGGGGTCCGTCTCCTCCTAAAACGCAATCGCAAGCCTCGACACCGAAGAAGACAACACCACAAAAATTAGCATCATCAAATTCATATTTGTCACGCAATCCTCCACCCACTAAGAGACAGAAGACTTCAGATTCACCAGCAACACTGTATCGAAACCAAAAAGCTAGGGACCTAGCTGCAGAAAGAGACGCACTGCGCTGTGTTCTCACAAATGGTCCTTCGGTAGAAGTTGCTCACATATATCCCTTTCACTCAATCTCACACCAGGAAGCAGACAAGTTTGGACAACGGCATATCTTTTGGTATCATTTGAAGAATTTTTGGCCTCAAGAGAAGATTGCAGCTTGGGAAGCAGAACTTTTTCCATTAGGTTTATGTGAGTTTGGTATAGACAGAGTCTGTAACCTAATAACATTATCGCGTGGTGCATATGATATGTGGGCCCGGGGAGCATTTGCACTTAAACCGGTCTCTAGCGATAAGACCACCTTGAAAGTGCAATTCTTTTGGCAAAAGAGACAACAAGAAGGCCAAACAGCAATGAGTCTCTTAACCACGCCATTCTCGACTGAAGGACTTGCTCAGAATACAGATGTCTTAGGTGGTGGGGCTGCAAAGCTGTTCAAGGAAAATGAGGCAGATGAGAACGTTCCTTTAATTCGATCTGGTGACTATTTCACGCTTCAAACTGATGACCCGGAATCAAAGCCATTACCTAGCTTTGCACTTCTCGAGCTGCAATGGTTTCTACAGCGCGTTATAGGCATGGCGGGTGCTGCCGATGTTGACTGGTCATCTCTATCAGAATCAGGCTGGGATACTTCAGACGTGGAACTTCCAGATCTTGAGATTGACAAAGAGGAGGATTCGTTTTCCCTTGAGCCACTATCTTCTCCATTCGAACTCATCTGCAATGATAACTCAAACATTCCGATACACCCTAAGCACCAGGAGGCGAAAGGAGAAGGAGAAGGAGAAGGAGCTGAACAAGGAAGACAAGTGGCTATATAGTACCAAGAGATGTACACAACATACTCATGTCCATCCCCATCGCTTAAACTGGCATCCGCATCATTGCTCTTGAAGTTGGACTGCGCGAGTCCAATCTGATTGTTATCCAAATTATATACCACGTATGCACTTCTCAAAAAGGTATCCCCAAGCAAATGATAGTCCGTGTTTGCCGCTTGTATCCCAAACGCACATGCTTCACCACTAAATGGCAAATCTGGGAGAGTATCCTCGGGATACAGTGCGAAAGTCGGATTTGTAACTGGGAATACAAGTTCTGATATAGGAACCTCAATCATAGCAGAAGCGGAAGAGGAGGAGAACAGATAGTCGACTGTCAAAGAGGACGAAGTATTGAGCACTGAACAATGGAGTTAGACATTGCCAGTGGAGTTTGTATCGTCGTAGGCGCTAAAATATTGAAACATGACATCCGTAACCTCAGCTGGTAAGATGGTAAGCGTGGTTCCAGAGTCCAGAAGTACAGCTTGGGGAGAAGTCGTCAAATTTGCGGCATTGCCCTCTCGATCTGTGATATCCACTCCAGCAAGCTCAACTGACAACGATGAGCCAGAGAATCGAGCCATTCCAGAAAGGCCGGGGCACTATATCTATGCTCACTATTTCACCGACAAACTTGGTGGTATCGACTGCACCAAAAAGAAGGGACCCAGTAGCTGATTCTTGCGAATCTAGATAGAGACTATAAGCTCTGGTACTGATGAGATTCTGGGAGACTAACTCGTCCAAGATATTTGGATACATGGTATCAGAGACCTCGCTGATAGAATAGCCAATTCCAAGTATTCCAGTTTGTATATTTGTGTCGTTGGCGAGACCCATCTGGAGAGACTTAATGGTGGCATTACCGAGCACAAAACTGTCGGCTATATGAGGTCCTTTAGCTTTACCACCATCCACATACTCAATATTAAAATATATCGGTCGTGATGTTCAATTCGACGGTCAAAGAAGCATTTGGGTTGTCTATTACATATCAGTAGAAATCCAACATTCCCTTCCATGACAGTGTTCCCCGAAGCGGCCAAGAAACCATGCAATCATGAAAACACTTACATGGAGTCTCGCAAAGAACTGGAGCAGATCCGTTATGATCTGGTATTCCAACACCAGTACATGAAGCAGCAGTATTGGCGACTAACCAGGTGTCGCTGCTCCCCGTATCGATAGTCAAATCAACACCCTGAGGCGGAGTTCCAACTTTGACGGAGATCACATAGCTTGCTCGTGTCTCATTGTTGGCAAGAAATGCAGAGACTAAGTCGTGGGTAGAGAGGCGGCGGTTGAGAGCAGGATGTGGAGCATGAATTTTTCTCGTGATAGGAATGCGAACTTGGGCGAGTGCGAGCGTGATGAGAAGGAGAAGTACCAAAGTCTGACAAACTGAAGAGACCATTTTGAAGATTCGTGGTATGTAAGGTGTAAGATGTAGGTAGTGTACAAGTATCGAGACAGCAAGTTATATAGATGTGAGAATGAAAGAAGTAATGCAAATACAGCAAGCACACTGCCGAATCACTGCCCCGAAACATATCATGATACAGTAGCAGTGAATCAATCTCCCTCAGCTGCCTCAGACCAAATCTATCTGAATGTTAGAAAGAAATGACAAACGTGCCCTTAAATTCGATCAGCTAACTTGACATTTCAACTCCCATACTCGAATAATATGAATACCCAAAACATGAAGAAAGCAGCAGTGAACAATCGAAAAAACGTCTTTGCACTGTCTCCTTGAGACACAGAAAACAAAAGACTAAAGTCTATACGGCTGTAGTCCGGCTCCTCAGATTCGAGTTGCAACATAGCTACATAGCCATTGGCATAGGAACTTCCATCCAATGGCCAAGGTATTCACCTCGTTGTCCTGCTCTGCCCCGAAATTCCACACTGAAAGGCACAGAAGGGACTGCGTGGCTTAGTCAGTCTGCAAAGAGGCTATTTCAATTCGACACAGCGATTGAATAACTCAAGAGAAGGAAGACGAGCCGCTAATATTGTATGATATTATTATGTTGTGAATGATTGATCCCATAGACGAAAGCTTACCACTTCATGCTTGACTTTCCTTCTCCTAAGCGTGTCAAGTGAAATAACTAATCTAATCACCCAAGATCTCGGAAAGATGCACTTAAGTAGTGTCACATGAGCGGATATTTATCAATACCTACGCTGCCCCATCTTTAAGAACGTTTTATTGCATTGAAATGCTGAACTATATTTATCAGAAATCTGAGCCGCCAAACCCAGATTTTGGAGACTCTTCTACTGCTTAGAGATCACAAATCTTACCATTTCGAATCCAAACACACTCTTAGTCTAATCGTCGCCAATTTCGACAGAGCAAAGCGATACGAACAGAGTAAGTGAAAGATTAGCTGACGATACTCACCATCTATCCAACAACCGATTCAAAGTTGATAGAGCACATAAGTTACATACCTACACGACTACTACTCCACACGAAAGCTCGAAAAGAACTCTCAATCACATTAACACCATCCGTGATACCCCCATCAAAGCTACATTCGTCCCCTTTATCGCTTCTGGGTATCCTTTTCATCCCCCTCTTACTCGCCCATATTCATCACCATCCCAACCAAACCAATACCCCCCCCCATCTCCGTTCACGCCGCTATCCCTTACTTCCATCTCGAAGCCAGCTCCTCCCCAAATCCCCATCTCAATCTATCCCAACCCCCTTTTCAATGCCAAACACATCTCCGCCTCACTTCGCCATTCATCATCAGCAGTCCTATATCCCCGCCAAAACACAACACGCAGAATAACAAGAAGAAGAAGAAGAAGAGGAGAAGAGAACGGAACAAAAAAGAGAAAGCAAACCCAGACCAAACCCCCAGACCAACCCATCTTCCTCGTCTTCCGCAAAGAAATGTAACACCCCGACTCCCCCCATTCAGAAACTCAGACACCACCTTCGGTCCAGAGACAAACGATACTTCTCTAATATCCATCCTATGACATCTTTAGAACTTAGAAAATAAAGGAAGATTCAGCGGGTGGCAGGTTAGTCTGGTAACTCCTCCACACAAGAATGTGCCCATTCCTCCCTTTGACAAAATGTCCTCGCCTTTCCCTCCTCCCCTCCTTTCCCTCCCAATCACACCCGCCCCCGAACATCACACACACTAAATCCGCACCCCTCCCCAACAACATAAACCCAGTTCATTTCCATATCCCATCTCCCAAGCCGCTCCTGATCCAAACACCCCAAAACCCCCCAAAACTGCCAAAAGTACCAAAAGACAAAACAAAAACCAACCCTACTCACCTCCTCATTCCCCCGCTCCCCCTCCCTCCAAGATAAAACCGCAGTATCAACCCCGAAAGATATGAAGCTACCAACCAAACTTCATCATCTCATCTCATCTCTTCTCCTCTCTATTATATTCAATTTCCACTCACCAAAAGAATACCTCACCACAAACTAACACATAAAAATCTAACAATGCCACACACACGCACGCATACACATCAACGAACACGAATACCAAACCAAACACCCCAGATAATCCGAACATATCATAGCAAACTTGCCATGAAAATGCTCACAATAAGATACGGACCATTACCCATTCATTACCTTCCAGTAGAGGTATCATATCATATAGATACATATACAGAGCTGAGTGCGCTTTTCATTATTCCCTACACCTGTGGATAAATATTCATATACACGGTCTCTAAAGCCTAACCATCTAATAGTAACACAATTCCATCCCCTTCCCCACATCCAGCATACCATAAATTTTCCATCGCAAATCCATCATACCTACATACATAACTCATACAACCAACCAACCAACTACTCCACCACGCCGCACCTCACCTCTTCCAATCCCCCACATGTTCCTGAATAATCCTCGCCGCCTGCTCCGGACTATGCTGTCTCCCAATCGCCTCTACAAAATCCCCCTCGGGATCCATCAAGTAAAAATAAATACTATGATCGACCAAATAATCCTGGCCCTTCTGCACGCCCTCGGGCGTCGAAAAGTAAACCCGATATTTCTTACAAATATCTTTAATCTGTTCCCACGTGCCCGTGAGCCCAATAATACTAGGATGGAATTCCGCAAGATAGGTGGCGAGCACCGCAGGAGTATCGCGTGCGGGGTCGCAGGTGATGAAGATAGGGAGGAGAGCGGGGGTAGAGGAGGTGCGCGTGGGAGAATTGTTGATGAGATCGATCATTTGAGCCATTTTGTCGAGTTCCTCGGGACAGATATCTGGACAGTGGGTAAAGCCGAAGTAGACCTATTTGAATTCATTATATTAGCCTTATTCTTCTCTCTCCCGTACTTCTTCGCGTTCATCCGACCGGGCAGTAAAAGGACTAAAACCTACCAAGCTATATTTTCCCTTCATATCCTCACTACTAAATTTGCCTCCCTTATGATCGAGCAATTCAAACGGTCCGCCAACCTTTGGTCTCCCTACACCCTTTGCAGCTTCCGCTATCCTCTTCCTCTCCATCCTCGCTTTTTCATATCGGAAATAGAAGATCAGTCCCGCGCCTGCTCCAAGAAAGAGGACTCCTGCTGTCCACGAAAACGGCTGTTCCAGATATAATACGTTAGCGATCATTCTTCCTCAATAACACATTCTGAATAGGATTCAATAGAAGCATCATTGTTCTTAAACAGGAGCAATCTCCCACCCCCATCTACACCCTTCCTAAAATTCCATCCACCCAGCCAGAAGAAAAGAAACAAATTCCCTACCCCAGACTTATATCTCGACCTCTGTTCCTGCACCGTCTTATACCCCCTCCTCCCCACACCCCCCTCACTCAATCCCAATCCCGTACTCTTCACCCCCACACTCGCAGATCCATTGAACCCATTCAATCCATTCACTCCGCTCAAACAAGCTTTATTCTGTACACCCCTCGGAAGTCTCGAAGCGCAAATCGTTGATAATCGTTGACATTGAAGCCCGAAAGTTTTCGCATTCTTCGCACCCGTCCTCGAGATCGTGGATAGCATGTTTCTACTCGTGGGTAATATGGCGTTTGGCATGATTGCTGTGGCTGTAATGTAGAAAGCTTCGGGGGGAGGGGAAGCGATTATGAACTGATGATGCTTGCTTGAAATTTGGAGCTTCAGATCAATTAGCCCACCTTTGGGACGCTGCTTTAGTCTGGTTCCGATTTTCACCTAGATAAATTATTTTGGTCAAAGCAGCGTCATCTAGTTTCATCTGAATTCCTCAGATCAACCCCCTCGCTACAAGCATCAGATCACATTTCAACGGAATTTAGTCACATTATTAAGTTTTCTTTCATTATTAACTATCTCTACTGCTCTTGTAACTACTAGTAAATACTATATGCAGCTTCTTCCTCTATCTTACAGAGGTACATTAAAAGGGCCCTCCCTTTCTCTTGCTCGATGCATCGATTCGAATATGCTCCTTCTTCGCTCAAATTAATGTACCAAAACTCCTTTGCAACGCCAGTTCCATGCATATGCATTTCCCAGGGAACTAATCCATTCTGTTCTTTCCTGGGATATTCTATTAGATGGGAAAGTGAACAGAAATAAAGCAAAAATAGGACGCCATTCCCACGAAGTAAGTACGCCTATGGAGTACCCTTTCTAGGGATTTTATTATCTCAATGAACCGATTCATCTCGTGTAGATAAAAACCAAAAAAGAAAAACCCAGCGAACCGAACCAACGATGATGTGATGACAGATTTTCGGTGGAGACCCACTTAAAAACCATAATGATATAATCATTATACATCGTCTATTCGCGTCGGCTGACTTGGCTGGCACTGGTACGGCTTCTCTCATCTTCTTCCAAAACATCACTGAGACGAGTTGGGTGATGGTGACGAGGAAAGGACTCCCAACCTGCACCTGAGCCACCTGCACCATATCCTGATCCTGTGTAATCGACTGAGGCAGCGGGAGCAGAAGTTGGGTTGCCGGCTGTGCTATTTGTTGGACCTTGTCCGTACTCAACGCCAGCCATTGGGATTGGAGGTCCAGTAACTGGAGCACGACCTTGACGGTGTTGACGAGGACTATGCTCATACTCAGCCGTATCATCATCAGAATCGTCATTTGAGTATGGAATTTTGTTCCCAGCAGCGTCAAGAACGTATCTTCCTTGCTCATCAACCTCATATTCCTCATCACTGTTTGATCCATCATACTGTCCTTCGGTCCTGCCGGTTTGAGTACTTGGACGACCTTCAGGTTGTTGGTAGTAAGTACTTGGGGAGGCAGGTTGTACGGCTGGTGCTTGAGATGAAGATGGTGCGGATGTTGTAGCAGCTCCTCGACGCTGACGAACATTGTCAATGAATGGATCAGCTGGTTCTGCACGTTGCGAACGCTGATATTGTTGGTAAGCTTCGTTCGATCCAGCTGGACTCTCAGGATCTGCGAATCGGCCTCCTGTACGCGCACTTCCACTTCCACTTCCACTTCCAGAATCAGAAGGACCTCCTTGTCTCGTTGGAGGAAGATCTCGAGCAGCTGTGCTTCCATGACGACTTGGTACACCTTGGATCATTGGAACAACCTGGACTCCACCCAACAAGGTTGGCTGACCTTCTCGCAAAGAGATTGTTCGTTCGCGTTCCTCCGTCTCACGACGACCAAGTTCGTCCCATGCTCTACGAGCTTCACTTCTAGCAATCTCCAACTCTCTCTTCAACTCAGAAATTACTTTATCAGAATGATCTTTGCGCCTGGATGCCTCAACGGCGTCTTGAATAGCTTGAGCTCTGGAATTACGCTCGTCCTCCAATTGTTTTGCCATAACTGCCAAGTTCTCTGTCGCACGTTCCTCTTGTTCTCTTGTCTCAAAAAACCATCTCTGAAATTTGCGCTCAGAGCTAGCTCGTAAACGTTGTAATTCGACAACAGCATGGAAAAGATTTGCGCCAGCGGCTGATAAATCAGTGTTTTGTCGGGATAACTGCTGCGACAATGGATCGCGATTGATTTCGGAGGAATTTTCTTCGAGTCTGCGAAGCCAGAAACTTGTGAGACCCTCCCAATGTGCAGAGAGTGTCTCCCAGCGCTCGAACGCATGCGGGAACGATGATCGAGTTGGGCCATCACGGCTTGGAACGGTTAAAGGCGGAGGTTGAGCTGGACCGGCTCCAGTAGATAAATTTGGTTGACTTGGACCAGTCTCGGCGGGTTTTGATTGCGCCATTGGTAATCTGAGAGGTGCAATTTCAGGACCTGTAGGAGTTCTTGATGTTGTTCCACGTCTTTGCATTGGTTGATCGACTGGTCTGATACTTTCCCCGCCACTTGTTGCTCGATCTGCGGCTCTTCGATCTACTCTTTGGGAGTTGCTCGAAATTCGTGGTTGTCCTTGCTCTTCGAGTCTTTGTGCTGCAGCGCCAGCAGCTGCTCTTCTCTCTGCTTGCCGCATTAATTCTTCCTCGTTTCTTTTTTGTTCGGCAGCTCGGGCTTTTTGTTCCGACGCTTCAGATGCTTTTCGAGCTTCGCGAGCTTGCCTATCTCTCATAATATCTCTTGGACCACGAATGTGGGGCGAACCAGAAGCTACAGGTCTAGCGCCATTGCTAGCCGAGCTCGTGGCTCCTCCTAACATATCTGACATTGATGCGTTTTCTTCAATATAATCTGGAGTGAATTGATTGGGTTGGCGTAACGCTTCTTCAAGGGCGTAAAGGATGGCACTCGCAGTATGCTTATCGATACGTGGAGGATAGGCGGGACTTTTTTCCGCTTCCGGAGAGGGACTTAATGGATGAGGTTCAGTATCGGGATCGTCTGCGATGTCATGAGTGAAGTCGCCTTCACTTGATTGTCGATGGGCGAATTTGATTCGAGGTAAAGGAGAGATTCCAGCTGAAGCTGCTTCAATGTGAGTTCTTCGAAGTGTTCGTCGCTGCTGGCGCTGTTCGGGTTTCGGCGTGTTAAGTTCGTGGGTATCGTGACGGTCGTTAGATATGGGGATGGGTGAGAGCGTCAGCTCTGCTGGATTTCTTGAATTTGGGTGAGAGGAAAACAAGGTGAACGCTGCTCAATAGAATGCCCCAAATGGGATAAAGTAGAGAAACGTTGCTTGTGTGTAAAAATAAAGAGAAGCTAATAAGATTAGAGGATAGAAGGAGAAAGTATGAGCACTGATGCTAAATTTATTGATGATGTTGTTTTTGTTGTAAGTTGTTGGTTGTTGAGGTTGTCGTTTGGAAAGAAGGTCGAGATGGGGATGGAGACAAAGTACCTCCCGGGATTTGAAGGGGACGACCAAAAGTGAAAGACAGAAAAGTGAATTTCGAGAGTCGAAAGATGATAGAAGGTGGTTTTTCGGTGTGAATAAGATATTAAGAGGTTGGACGAATGGTGGGCTATTTTTAAACGAGAGAGGTTAAAAAGAGGAAGGCTGGGCAAGTTGAATCAAAGCACTTCAACAACCAAGCCGAAACAATAGAGCTAATAAGAATACAAAAACCCAGATCTTTTGGCTTGTTCTGAAATCCAAAGAATTGGTCTTTTTACTTGTCGATGTTGGTATCGAGAGTGAATTTTGAAAGCTGGACAGCTTATTACGTATTCGCACAAAGATCTCCAAGATTATAAGCTTGATTGCAAGGATATTTTCTCCCACGGTATTTTGAGGAGGAGAGCTCTTGAAGCGAAAATTGAATTATGACTTCTGGACAATGGAGAAATTGATGGAAATTGGCGAGAAAAGAGAGGGGAAGTTAGAGAATGTATCGATGGGCTTGAAGATATCATGCTCGCACAATGATTGACTCAATTGCAAATTTCGTTTCGAGGGCGGTTAAAGGAAGTACCGTTCTCGTAGGTGAGTGAGTAGTGAAGAATCGAATACTTTGTACACATGTATGGAGAAGATGTGGGTATCCGTCAATGCGCAATGCAACGCAACTCGATGATTTGGTGGAATACTGGTTTGATTGAAAGGACTGGAAATGTGATGTGATGTGTGTATCAATCAAACTTGAAGGAAACGGTGTATGTGATGTAGTTGCTGTGTGATTCAATTGATGTAGTCAATTATCAATTAGAATATCGAATATCATTGATATAGTCTGATCTGATCTGAGGTTCTAGAGATCAATCATGACATAGAGCTCTTTGGCTCGATTTGATATTTCAAAGTAATAAGCTCTGAATCATAACATCATTCTGTCAAACCAAGACATTCAGAAGCAAGACAAGATAGATTCTCTCTTGACGTCCAGAAGAGAAATAGTCGTTCTATGTTGAAACTAGACCTTTTTTTCGGATAATGAATGATATCGGCAATTCCGGATGAAAATCCAAGTATGATTTGAGGAAGTTGGAAAAGAAATATATGTATGATGGTGTTGAAGAACTTTAGAGGAAGAATTATGGAATTCTGTCGCAAAAAGAAAGGAAAAAGCTTTCTTTACTCGACGTAAAAAGCTCTCCCATGAAACTTGGTTTTGGGACGGGAGCTTTTAGTGCTGTGCTGGCATTGTAGCATAGCATGAGCTGCATGGTTCAATCAAGGGGTTTAGGGATTGGTTCCGCTGTCCCCACTCTGATAAAAAGTGGGTGTTGGGGGTACGATGTAGATGTAGATGTAGATTTGGAATCGATATTGATATTGATATATGATATTCGATATCTTGTGAAGAACCTGTCTCTGCTTGAAGAGAAGGCTATGTATGATATATACATATATGATATCAATATTGCTATACGCATCTACTCTATGGCAACCTTCAAGTACATATCAAGACAATATAAAAACAATAGAATAATGTTCCATACCACTAGAACATTAGACACAAACCCAACCCAACTTCCTGATCTACCTTCCTATTTCATCCAGAAACCCTATTATTCCCTTTTCCCTCCTCTCCACCTATAAACACAATACCTCTCCCTAGATCGGAACCCGGATAACTACCTTAGATCCCATCAGCTTACCAGATCAATTTCTCCCTCTTCCACACACTGTGTGAGACATATTCAGGTACCCGTCCTCCCACAGACTAGTCTAACCACACGAAAAACAATCATATCACATCACATCACATCACATCAAAGTGCACAACCAAACATTCCAATCAATCTCGACATCAAATTTGATATGTCCATGTATTTCCATATATTTCCGTTTCCGCTGTCTACTTTCTCGGTTTTCCTTTTTCCTCCTCTCCTCTCCCCCTCCTACTCCCCCCTAGAACTAGCCTAGCTAACAACAACAACGCTAAAAGATATGATATCTAACAACAACCCGCTAAATCTTCACAGTATGTTATTCCCCATCCCAAAAATGCAACATAAAGACACAAAAGATTAAAGAAACGCTATAGCAGATATGCCAGTCCTCTGATGCCCCTCTCCATATGCTCTCCTTGTACTTCTCCATATATGCCCAAACACCAATGATGTACAACCACCATGACTCAGCCTCCCAAACATATGAAAATGAACCCCAAAAAAGAAAATACACAACAGAGATATCTGCGTGGAATGTTGTACTGAGTAGAGCTTTTACGCTGTAGATATGGTATAAGACGCTATTTGGCATATACCATTTGTCTCCCTGTCCATCTTTATCCTTGACCACTCACCCATCCGCCAGAGCCCTAAGCCGCACTAGCTGAAGTCTCCTGCTCCTGAGTTTGTACCCTCTTCGACTTGTCCCTCTTCTTGCCCACCACATCTTTCAAAACCAATAACTTTTCCTCCGTAATCCTAATTGCATCTTCTACCTCTCTCTCATCCATCCTTTCACTCTTCAACCTATCCTCTATATCCAACCTCTCCATGGGCATTCTCCCCACTTCTCGTAATCTATCCATCCCCGCCCTTTCCTCTAACCACAACCAAAGTTCACTTTCCTCTCTTCTCCAAATCTCTTCATATGCTGCGATCCTCTCCGGAGTACCTAGATAGCTCATTCCCATATCTCTATTCCCGCCACCCCCAATAGGCAATCCGAAACGGAACCAACTTGCTACTAGCAGTCCGACGAGAAGTCCATAGAGTATATTCCCCGTCATCAATGGTTTGATGATATCGAAAATCGGCTCAAATATACCACGAACGGGCTCAAAGAGACCCCAGTTAGTTGCTTCTGGTTTAGTTTCAGAAGCGCCATCGGTAACTTTGCTAAGATTGTTTGCCCTCGAACCTTTGCGACCTTTCTTTTTGCCTTTACCAGGAGCGCCTGGTGCTCCAGAGCGTTTGGTACTGACAGTCGCTTTGAGTGCGGCTATGACATCTTTCGTGTATTGCACTTGACCATCATTCGCACCCTTTTCAATCGGAGCTGTTTTCAAATCAGTATGACAATACAATATGTCGGAAGATCACAAGTGTACTTACTTTTCAGCCAACTCTTACCCGTCCACTCAATTGCACAGTTGACTTGCAATCGAGTACCATTGCCTTCTGACCATGAAAGACAATACCTAGTCTTGGTGCTGAAAACGTTCCCGCTAGGTACATCCGGAGTTACTGTTGATACCGTTACGGAAACTGCCTTCTCAAGATCCATGGCGTCCAGAGTCTCTGTAGAGACACATTTGGTTTGCTTGGGACCAATCGCGCCATTCAAAGGCTTGATATAGGTGTAATTTCGAACCTTGTTCTCCAAAGACAAGGGGATTTTAGCGTTCTCTTCGTAAGTGAGCTCGAGACATTTTTGTTCATTAGTGAGCCAATCTCGCATCCAAGTTATAGATGCAGGTCCAAACATAAGACTATAAACCTTTCCTAGAGGAGCTGGAATGACTTCATCTGCGAGTATTTTCGCATAATGTGTGTCGCCATCGGAACAAGTTGTTGGGGCATGTACAGTTGGACCAGGAAAGTCTACTGCGGCTGTTGGACTAGTTTGTTTACCTCCTTCGGCCCCAGCCCCATTGGTCACAACAGCAGCGGACGCCTTTCTACTGACAACCTTTTCACCGGCTTCACTACCCACGACGCTACCATCGGCTTGCGTGAAGCTCATACCGTCTTCATCGTCTTCATCTTCATCGTAGACTTCCCCGCTACCTTCGCTGTCATCCGAGGACTGTGAGATGCTACCTGGACGAGAAATAGGAACAGTGCCATCATCTTTCTCAGTCTTATCCCCGCCAGTCCCTTCAAGGGTAACGCCATTCAACGAGCTTCTTAAATTCGGGTGACCAATCTTCCAAATACCGACTATGAGATCATACGTTGAATCACGACTTGTAAAACTAGCGAAAACATTCTTCGCATGTAATGTTGAAATCATCAAGCCGTTTTTGAATAGCAGTGCTGTGCTTCTCTTTTCCACTGAAATGATCTCGTCGAAGCTCATAACCAATGTTGTTACCCAACCAAAGATATTGCTACTGAAACACAAGTGACCTTCGGAGACGTATAATCGACCATGGGCAAGAATCTCTCTTTGCAAAGCGCAGCTATAATCTTCGATAAGATAGTCATCATCGGGTACGCTTCTGAAAAGCGCGTGAAAATCCTTATTTCTCTTCTTGCTTGCCACTGCAAAACCTGTGATCTTGGGGGCCGCCGAACCTGGGCTTCCGATAGATGAATTAGCTGCAGCAATTGCTGCTCCGATTGTTGTACCGGTTGCTGCAGAGCTGCCCCTTTTCCTGTGATTTATGCCGCTTCGGATACTGCCGCTACGTTGGATACCAGATTTCCCTTCAAATACACTTCCATTTGGAGGAGTTCGATCTCCATTCGCGCTTGGTTCGTAGACAGAACGTGGACGTGCAAGAGTATGTAAGTCTTCAAGTTGAGGTGTAGCAACCGCTTCGAGATTTTCTCCAGTCAACATATTTGGGGCAGTGGCAGAACGATTCGCGAAAAAGTGGTCATCCCGAGCGGGATCAGGCCTTCCGCGAACCTCGTCTGGATACTTCGCCATTGTTGGAGTATTTCCTTCTTCTGAAATCCCGAATTGACTCAGACTAAGATCTCCCATACCCAATGTCTTAACGGCTGGCTCTTTTTCTTCCATAAGATTTTCTGTATCTGTCTTCTCTCCCAATGCTTCGACTTCCGGACTCTCAATCTCCTGTATACCTGGTATTGTGTGTGCACCACTCTTACTTCTCGTCCCCCCTGGGACCGACGTGTTTGTGATACTGTTGCTCAATGTATTTGCAGCGTTCTGAGCTGCAGAGAAAACTGAAGAGAAAAATCCCGATTGATTTTGTCCTGGTGTAATTGCTCCGTTCTCTGGTGTGGGTGTCAGCGGCGCAGATTGGATATTCGATAATTTACTTGGGACTCCTGAAGCAGAACCTGATCGAATTCGTCGATGTGATATCATATTTCCAGAAGGAGAAACTAAAACATTTGCAGCGAACCTGGTAGGGGACTCCGAGCTAGTGACAGAAGTAAATTGCGGTGATCTTGTGTCCGTCGGTGTTGGAGGTGTATTAACAATAACAGGGGCCGGCCTGTTCACAGATGGTGGAGTCTGAGGACGTGGGGTTGTATCGATGGTAGTGGGCTTGCCCTTTTCGATTTGTGGCCTTTCAGGAGATGATGTTGTAGATCGAGACTTACCGGGGGGGAACTGTTTATCAGAAAAGATTGAACCAACTTTCACATTTATGAGACTCCCCCGCCTGGAATCAGCCCCACCGTCCTTTGTATTCAGTGATTGATCAGCCCCGCCCCCTCCAGTCTTACGTTCTGGACTTGTATTTGTGCTTGAGCCGCGTCTTGGTTTGAATACGTCTTTGAGTCTGCCAACTGGTGAAGATGACCGCCTTTGAGATCCGTCGATGGGAGCTCGAAGGTTTTGGGTAAGGCTCTTGGAAGCTGACTCGGAGGTAGCCAGACTGTCTGTGGAATCTGCGAATGGTTCTCCTTCTGAGTGAGAAAGTAAGGGTCCGATTTGTGGAATTGTCGAAGTATGTATGAGTGGGGACGAAGAAGTAAGATATCCAGTGTGCGAAGGGTGCGTAGTCAATGGTGGAGGTGTTTCGGCGGCCCTATCAAAGCAGCAATTTGAATTAGAAACTTAATTTCTCAAAGCTAAGATCAGTTCTCCACATGTCAAAGCAAAGATGGATGCTAAAAATAAGTAAAATGTAGTGCGAAATAGGTCAAAAATGGATAGAAATCGCAAATCAGGCGACTCGGTGGCAATGCGATGTCGATGTTGTGATTTTAGAGTACAACTGTGCTGTATGCAAGATTGACGATGATAATGGGGAATAAGCCTGCAATGTTTGTGGTTGTGACGCCTGAGATACCCCTAATGGGCCCCCCAAACTTTTTCGCTTTTTAAACCATGTCTCATTGTAATCCCCAAACCTTGAAATAACCGCGCGGGATTGACAGACAATTGTCGGTGGGGGGAGCAAAGGGAAATGAAATAATAAAAGAAAAAGGAGAGCAAGCAATCAAATCCGAACACCTATGGAAAGAGTGGGTTACTTACGACTCCGTTTCCGAATCATATGTTAACAAACTACTTCCACCAGAAGGGTTTCTGTTGATGGGATTTCTGATATCATTCTCCAGAGTCCCTCGCTTAGCAATATATTTCCCGCGAGCTACTTCTTCTGCCAAACGTTGTTCAGCCTCCTCTCGTTGTAATCGCTTCTTTTTCTTCTCGAATCCTTTCGGCACGAATTTCTTGAGGCTATTCGACGCATGGCTTTCCTCCTCGGAATCGGAATCTTTCTTAATTTTATCTATCACTTGCTCTAATGAGGCGCGGAAACCATGCGATATATCACTTGCGCCGCTCCTTACTGAATGTGATGTAGAATTTCTATGCCTCCTTCCATTTCGCGATTTCGAAAAGAGAACCGTCGATTTTGACGATTCGGAGGCAGTTGGCGACGCGGGAATGTCGTCCATGGCGGGGGTATCAGCCAGAAATCTGTCAGATTGAGTAATTAGGATCTACCATGTATGTACTGAGGAAGGGATTGCGGTCGAAAGACAATCTTTTCGAGATGGTGATATTGCCATGCAATGTAATTTGTGCTGTGCGAGATGCGAATAATAGGTACTGAGTAAGTGGTACGGTAGATTCGGAGGTTGGAATATGTAGATTCAAAGTTCTAGGTCCATGAAATGAATCCAAGATAAGAAGGTATGATGGGTGAAATCACAACCGGCTCGACTGGAATGAGACTTGATTTTGGGATGAACTAAAGATCATTCATAAAAGTATCGGTACTATACTGTACTTCTCAATTCGAAAATCCTGACGATATAATGCGTCAATAGGTATAATGCTTGATTTGAATTGAATTTCATACAGGATAGTAGAATTGTTTAAATATACGCAAACCAGACAAAAGAGGTTAAATTCCAACAAACTTTCAAAGACTTTCTGATTCCCATCATCATTCCTAGTGCTTGATTGATTGAGCTACAGCCAGAAAGTTCAATAACCTACCTACCTTGGTCACTACCTTGCTTGCCCCTGCCTACCCAGGTACTTACTACTCACTTAACACGAGCTTTCCTTGTGAATTCATTCTCCTTCTCACGTCATTGGTAGCCGAGAATCCAAGTTATGCAAGGGAAAGAAAGTTACGGCCACCCAGTTGGAGATTTGAGGCTAATTCGATTGATTGTCAAGGCTATTTTGACCTCCAATTCATTACAGAGTACCTACTAGGTAGGTAAATCTCAGTCTCTGTATCATATCAATATAAATAGGTGGGTGATATCTAGCACGTACGTTCTACAAGATGCTTTGAATCTCTCTCTCCTGCAGATTGATTGTTGATTTTCTTTCAGGTACCCAGTAAGCATCGAACACCTGAAAATGACCATTATGAGCTCATTACTTCTATCTACCTACCTACCTACCCAGATACATGAACTCCTTGAGTAGAAGACAATGTTTCGCCACATTTGTAAATGATCTAGAATTTACATCTACATTTCCAATAGGGGATTGCATTTGATGTGTTCTAGGTCTGCAGTATTTCCTGTCTAGGGAGAACTAGCCGAGTCAGGTTGAAAGATAAGCAATGCCGACTACCTACCCCAGACAGAGCTTAATCTATCCCTATCCGATGATCGCATCCTGCCTTATTCCTCCTCATTCTCCAAACGTCCACATACACAAACAATATTTGAATCCATCTTAACTCGATTACGGTCTCTTGAATAGAAGTTTACTGTATGACTTACACAAATTTGAATCCTTGATAACTATGGAGGCTTCTGCATTGGCGTTGGTATAGATATTTCCATCTTACGTTCAAACGTCATGATCACCTCTAACTGATAACTAATATAGGCCCATGATCATGCTCGCGCTGCAGTACTCGCGACGCATAGTTCAGATACAACTGTCGCAATAAATGAACATGCCTTAGCCGCAGGAGAATTTGCAAAAGCTGCATCTGGGACAGGAAGCGCAGAAGCTTCCAGGACTTTGAGACTATTAGAACAACATCATCAGCGACTCTCAGAACTCCTTCGATACCCCACTGAACACCCCGTAACTCCGAACCCGAACGCGAACGAAACAGAAGTAAAAGCTGTCACGGAGAAACCAGTATCGACATCTGCGGCTGTTGCAGAATTACGCTCTTCCAAATCAGACCTTGGCCCTCGCACACGAAATACCTCAGGCTCGCAAACTCCCAGGCGCCTCCCTCCGCGCGAATTGTCTTCTTCAATCGCCAGTAATCTAGCTTCTGCAAGAGGCATACGCTCAAGTCATAGTCGCCAGCCACTCTCACCAAGTATATCAGCTTTACAGGCGCCAGGTACTCTTCACGGACGTCGAGAAGGCAGTAAAAAGCCAAATGTTGCATCCATTCCAGAGCACGCCACATTGAAGCCGAATTGGGTACCCCCTCAAAATACTCAAACGAAAGCAGATGCTCAAACTTCTACATCAAGAACATCTGCGGTCGCTGAGCCAAAATCATCTCCTGCGACTGCCCAAGATGACGGATTCTCGAAGTTCTACAGTGCCTTCAATAGTGTTGTTTATAAGTTATCAGCCCCATTAGCGTTTGCTGGCTTGCCTCTATTCTCAGAGCCTGAACCGTCTGCAAAGTCACCAGAAATATTACCTACAACCACTCGCAAAGGTAGACCCCGAAGTAGAGAAAGGTTGCCCACGGAGGAGCCTGATCTTACCAAATACATATCCAAGGCCGCTCTTCGTGCATCTGCTCGTGATGGTCATCCAGGCAATGATTCCTTCTACGTAGTTCCCACAACGGGTGGCATGGTATCATATGCACAGATTCTCTCCTTTGAAAAGAAAGAACAACGGCGTTTGGCAGCGTCCATGCATGGCATAGATCCGCAACTCTTTCCTGATCCAAATGATGAGGATGATTTTGTCGACGCTCGCGAAACGCCCATGCCTAGTTCCCCCAGCAAATCAAAAAGCAATCGTCGAATAACGGGTAGGGAGACAGATATTCGAATCGAAGAATTAGATCTCGAAAATAAAAGTCTTAAAAAATGTATCGACAAACTCAGCCAACGACTCCATGCTTTCGAAATGTCAGCGCAGAATAATGGTATGGCGTTGCAAGAAAGCATTCGTCTAATGCGACCCGATGATAGGAGTCCAGGCGGCAAATCAAATGATGAAATGGCTAGGAAAGTAATAGAGCTTGAAGAGCAAATGAAGGTTATAAATAAAGAAAATCAAAGACTATTCCGCGATAATCAGAGGTATCGAGAGACGCTCTTGAGGTATAGAGAAAAGTTCGATGCATTGAAGGCTGGGGCAAGGGGTAGAAGAGATAAGGAATTGAGTGTGAAAGAAGTAGAATCGAAGGATGGAAGTGTGAAAGCAGGAAATGGCACAAACAAACCGGTGGTAAAGGATACGAGGGAAGCAGGCGGAGGAAGATTCATGGCGGGATAGATGGCTAAACGCATTTTAACAACGTGTTGTGATATACTCTGGGCTCGCTCTGATTCAATATCAAGCGTCGATAACTATCTCGACTTGGGGAGTAAAATGGTAAAAAGGAAACGGTAAAAAGTGTATATTTCGAGATATCTAGCATCAATCAATTTCATCATCCATCATTCATCATCTACGTATAAACCATTTTATCCTATTCAATCATATCTCAAACCAAATCTCATATCTAATACCCATGTGCACTTGTCATATCACAGTGATTCAAAATTTCAAATCCAACACTCAAGTTTCATCCGCGAATTATCTTGTGCGTGTCGTTGTATTAGTGGTGCGTGGTACGTACTCGTACGAATGATAAATGATGAATGAAAAAAGTAGACTGAGACTGTGTGCAGAACCCGATCTCAAATAAATTGACAATGCACATACATACATTTACACGACACAACACAACACATTCATGAAAAACATCTCTAATTCAATTTTTTTTTCTTCTGTTTACTTCGCTCAACGAGTATTCCAGCGCCGTGCACTCCAATGTATGTATGTATGTATACCTATCAAAGATCGAAATAGTGTTGAAACTTCCTCTTCCATTTTTCGCGCAAGAGTATATGAGATTGATTCTGATTTCATTTCTGCGTTCTTGTATTTTCACTGCACACCCCCACCCAATCTACATAGATATTGTCTATCCCAAATCCCTAGTAGATTTCAACACCCCAAAAATCCATCCACAACGACCTATTCGGTTCTACTGACTTCCCTCCTCAAAGCCTTCAGCTCATCCCCAATATCCTTTACTCCTGCCTCTCCGCCTTCTTCAAAACTCATCCTCCTTCCCCAACCCTCTGGTTTCCTCTTCAAAAATGCACCCACACTCCCAAGATATCCTTCATGTCTCAGAAACATCGCCTTTTTCTCTCCATTACTCCAGAATTTGATCGCATAACTCAATGTATTAATCGTTTGTCTATGTCCCCTAATAAAACTACCTCCAAAATATATCGTCGACAAAGAATGTTTTTCCGATTGCAGATATGCAATTTGTCCTATATTGTTAGAAATTGCATACAAGAGGGACCGTGATATATCTCCATGGGAAAATGGGTGTTCCTCGGCGGAATGGGAAGAGCTAGATGGTTCTTCGCTGTTGTTTTGTCCTCCCGAGTCTTCGGCTAATCGTTCGGCTTCTCGTTTCATGCGGAAGACTTTCCCGAAGGAACTTGCGATGGTGCTACTTTTGAGCCCGATCTTGCCATAATCTGTACCGTAAATGTCGCCGACTAACATGTCGACTTTGGCATTGTCACCTCTTTCGGCCATTCCGAGCATATCGTCGAATGTTCGAGCACCAGTCAAGAGAGATAGTAATCCCCAGAGTGTACCACCACCCAGAGAGGTTCCGCCAACTCTTTGATATTCTCGTGGTCCAGATACTTTTATCATGGACACACCGCTCCCTATATTCACGAGGAGATATGGGTAAATATCTGGACTGGGCGAGGTGAAATGCATTGGATCCCTTTCGCTATATGTGAATACTTCCCGGGGGATCTCGGTAATAAAGAAATCGAGACCTGTGGTTTATTTTCCGTTAGCATTGCATAACATCAACAGGTCGCGTGCCATAAGGGAGGAGAAAGTACCGATGATCAAACATTCCATCTCATCCTCTCGTATAACATCGACACCCAAAGCTTCCTTAATCTTATCATAGTACTTATATGCCCCTCCACCAGTTGCCATTACGCATAAATCCCCAGGTCTCGATCCATTGAGTTTCTGTTGCTTGACCTGCAGCTGTTTCATAAACTCCACACAATCATCTATGCGATCCGTCTCGAAATTCATAAAATTGAGACGACCGCCTGGCTCGCGCGAATGCGCCTCCCTCGAGAAATATACAAGCTTAGCTAAAGAACCTCCAATCTTAAACACATGTCAGTATATCAATCATCAACCCACAGCTATGATCCGAGAAAATGAACTCATACATCTACAGCAATATGACTGACCACCGCCGTATGATTCGGCAGTCGAATATCCTGGGTATCATAATTCCTCTCATTTGTATTCAATTCCTTTGGTGAAACAGAATCCTGATCGACTATGAATGCGCCCGTCACATTAATCTTCACACTTCCTGGATGAATAATCGTACTGTCAATCTCCGCCGTATTTGTTCTCGCGCGCAAATGCCCGCCGACCGAAGCTTGCGAGGAGGGGTTGGTGGGGTTTTCATTATTGGAGTTCGAGGTGGAAGGCATGAGATTCTCTTCAGTCCGCGGGATATCCGCAGACATGACGGATTATTGCTGGCCGGAATGCCAGGGAGTTGAAGTGATTATAAAGACATAAATATAAGATGTTGGAAGAAGAATCTGACATTGATTGACCGGAGTTTGATTGATTGCTATTTTGGAAGAGTCATTGCCGAGCCGAAATACTAAAAGGTTATTAGTTCAGGGGTCTCTCTTATCGATAAGCAATCAAGTGCCGCCGTCAATTTATTTAGTTTTCGGCACTCAAGTGCTTGTCTTCCCCTTTTTTCTCTCGAATTGTTCGTGGTAATATATGACGATTAAGTTGGGTTTGTACTTCTCACTTGTTCACAAAGATCAAAGTGATCATGCAAACGCTTCTGCGTTGTCCAACCTCTGCAGGAACAATAGAAAAAGACAAGCTCTATTGTTTGATTTCAGTTTGCATAATCAATATCAACAACATACGCAGCAGTGATCTCGCATTCGATTTCGCTGTCGGATTGCTTTCTGATTACGATTTATCCCACAACACAATGAGTACAAGCATAGAAAAAGTTTGATTCGAAACTCTTGTAGCATCTTCTGTATCATCTGTTCCTTATTTTCCTTATATCTAGCATACGTCTTCTTGCAAGTGCAATCATTGAATGTTATGCTCAAATTCAATTAATCATATAATGTTGATTTATCTCTGGACAATATCTCTGCGTGTGAAGCACATGTCGAGAATGTCGTAGATACCGATCCGTTTAAATGTATCTAGCACATCAGTAGTAGGAATTAAGATGATTCCAAGGCTGACCAGTTCGCCTCCTGCTTGTTCTTCATATAAATTCGACCAGAAAACATTGTGCCAACTTCCTAGCAAATGGTATTATAGCAGGTTAATAGGTAGATTTGGCGATCAGCTGATGGCCCACATAGACGAGAGGGGAAAGGAGGTTAGGGGACATTACCATATCATCGGAGCGTGCTCCACTACCAAGATCATTCATTCATTTTGGATAGGGAAACCTTTGAAGTGTCTCTCGTTGTGAAAGAAGCAATTAATGAACGTGGTATAGACTGTTTCGAATGTCGATGCACAAATCATTTCCTTGACAACCTCACGGTGAGATAGAAATATTCAGGGGCTGGGCTGCTTCATGCTGAATGGAGCGGAATGTGGCAGCGGTATTACTGGTTTCATTAGGAGATCATCAGATATTTGACATCCCCACTGGTGGCTAGAACTCTGGCCTGAGTCGATAGGAACTGATTATCAGATCACTATTCTGAATCTAACTTCACTTCGCTTGGTTTGGTCAGATAGTTCTCAATTTAGCAAGAAAGATACCTTTTTCAAAAGCACTCGGGAAAGAAGAAAGAAGAGAAATGATATAAGATTGACGGACGCAAGAAACTCTGCAAGAGCCCAGCATTAGTTTTAGATGGTGGTACATCGATTTAATCACTTTATTATTAAATTCGCATACTAGCTATCAAATCACAACCCTAGGCTGACGAACTTCAAGATCTACACTACATCAGTAAGCTTACAAAGCTCCAGAACTCCCGGTAAATTGTACTCTCCGTAGACTTCATTGCGATTCCAAAATATCAGTCAATCTATCTGACCATTATTTTTATGTAAATCATGAATGTTTAAAGAGCGTTTGGGCTTCAATCGATCGCCTTGGTATCGTCGCACCGTTCTTGTTATCCATCAATGCAATGCTCTCATGACATCTCACCAAAACCTCAAAGAGACCACGATTACTCATAATCCCAAACTAAAATAGCTCAAGAACGTCGAAATTTGAAATACAGGTGAGTAGCTATAAGGGGAACACAAATTCTCCCAAGTAAAAGCTTTGAAAGAAGAGCTCTCGGAGCTCTTAACGCTACCCAAACGAAGCTTCTTAACTTGCTCCTACCACTATCAAAATCAAAGCATAAACTCTCATAATGAACCTCAATTATCTTTTCAGTTGCCCGTGATAAACTGTCTATTTTTAAACATCCGTTTCTCGAAGAATGTCTCTCATTCTTCCAAACCCGGCCTCCGAAAAATGCCATCTCCATTCACCCCGTCAAATTTCTATCTCATTTCTATTTTCTACACAAAGGACCCCACTGTTAAAATTCTCCAGCCACACACATACATGCATCAGTATAGAAACCAATATCTAATTGCGGCACTTTTGCAATTGCCATGTGGAATTACCTGTTCCGGCGTCTGCAAACCTGATACCAGCCCTCATACATACCCGCATGTCTGAAATCCCGCCATTGCGGGATTATGTGGGACAATTGTACATTCCTGCTCCCAACACGATTTTCTGGTAGAGCAACATCTATAGATTTTCTATCCCGAAGAAGGAATGAATAGATGGAAAAGATGGATGAAATTGAAATGGCAGAAAATAATGTGAATCGTTGTTACAAGAACAATCAATTCACACCCTCCTCGAATTATTCCTCCATTCTAAGGAATGAAGCTCGTTGCCGCGCATCAACCCTCGCCATTGAAAGGAATGATGTATACCTTCGGAAGCAACTCTTTGTCTGCACGCTTCCTATATAAATCCAGCATTTACCCCTCTTCAAGTTTCTTTTGTTCTCTATCGTTCTCATCTACAATTCTCAATTCCCATAAATTCGTTTCATCTTCAACTTCAGTCTCTAAATCTCATCTGTATAATCTTCTTCTTTAAGTTTTAACTACAAACCCAACCTCATTATGAAGTTCTCACTCGTTGTTTTGGCCATTGCTGTTACTCTTGCCTCTGCGGCTGAGTTCCCAGGTCAGCCAGCTTGCGCTGTTAGTTTCTATAATAGCTATCTCAATCGCTTAACTAACAACCCAGATAGAGCGCCTGTATCACACAAGCCGTTGCAGAAGGCACTAACTGCGACATCGAAGACACAGCCTGCCAATGTCAAGCCTCCAATCTCGCCGGCATCTCCAGCGCCATCGTTCCCTGTATCATCGGCGCTTGTACCGCAGCCGGAGAGATCCAACAAGCTCAAAATGCTCCCAATAGATGCACTATAGCACCTGCAGAGACAACCGCGTCTGAAAGCACCAGTACCGCAGAGACTACTTCGGAAAGCTCCACCTCGTCCGCATCTCCAGGCTCATCGTCTTCTTCTTCGGGCCCGGCTTCGACTTCTGAGATAGGCTCATTAACCACTGCGCCGGCTACAACTTCAAGACCTGGGAATGGAACGGTTACTACCGGAGGTCCTACTGCTACTTCTAGTGCAGCTGGAGAGGTCACCGCAAATGCGGGACACTCTGTTGGGCTTGCGGGTGTTGGTGGTATGGCCGGTCTTCTTGCGGCAGTGGTCGCTGCTTTGTAGATGGTCTTGTCTTCTAGACTTGAGATACAATAGCACAGTACAGCATGCGATGTTTTTTGTATTACTGCAGTGTTTGTTGGAAAGGAAAGGGGAGAAGGATGTAATAATTATTGAATATTTAAATTCTTCTAATCGCGTTGTCAAATGGTATTGAGGGAAAATTTGGATGGGAATGGACAATTTCATGGGAACGATCCTAGGCACGGCGAGACTTGGCAGACTTACGACATTCCTTTGCGGCAAAATTCTCGTTTTATCTATTATGTAGCTAGTAAGGTTCAATACAATCAATTCACATCTATGTGATCGCTCCCGGTATCTCATCTGATCATCTGCGTTCCTTGGTAATTTAGTGAGATAATGGCTCCTTGACGCCAATGTTTATATCGACTTTGTTTCCTAGCTCTCTCCAATCCAACTAGACATGAAGAAAAATCATCCAATAGTATTCGAGGGTTTGATGTATATTCGTATAATCATTACTTTGAGCAAAGCTTGAAGATCAAAAAGCGCCTCATCGCCAAATCAAAAGGAAAGAACGCAAGTCCGGGGCGAGGGAGCTGGCGCCTAACCACTTGTTGTATCCCGGCTGAGCTATTCTTCAAACTTTTATCCTCTCCACCTCACTCATTCACTCTGCATCCACCTGTTCTACCATGCCTCATTCAGTCTTACACATAGAGTCACAGATGACGCTGATGTAGTCACGTGAACGACGACCCCAGTAAACCATGCAATGATAGTCATCCATCAAGTTTGTTCGGAAATAGGTCCGACTCTCCTAGCCCGTTTCCAGCGCGCTATGGCGAGCTGAATACATCCAAAATCCAGCCGCATACTTACGGCGATCTCAGATCCAATGACTCGGTACAAAATGTAAGTAGTATTTTAAGCTCCAGCGGGTAATCAAACATAAGCAGTTACATCTCTAGATATGACTCTTCAATTGACCCAGATCCAATCATTCGGTACATCACCCTGTGAAGATATAAATGTGATGTAGAATTTTTCCCGCGGCTTTTGCCATGCATAGCCGATCGATCGAACTAATGCAGCCGCATCTACAAACGTTATTATTCTGGTGATTAGCGGGCACACAAAAGCCACATAGAGTCTTTTGACTTCAAATTGAACCTATGAAAGGTTTTCGTGCATTCATATTGCTAATGAACATGCGGGGTGGTAAACAAGACAATCAAGGTTCACAAAACGAGATATGCGAGCTCGAGGCGAGATGCTCAATTTGTAGATCATGAATGACAGTATTGGGCTAGAAGATTCTCCGCGGAATATCCAATAGAACGATCATGTCAAATTTTCGAATCCTAAATGCAGCGATATACTCACACTAAGTTACTAGCCTAGACTTAAATGCCAGGTGCCATGAGCATTGAGGAGAGAAGATACGTGGGAAACTATAATCTGAGATTGCAAATAATTTGATTCAGCTGGAAGGTTTTCAGGGTAACATCCACCTAGACCGATCTCATTACAGCTACGGAGTCAAGATGCAGAGGTGAAATCTCAAGTAGAGGCTCATCTAGACTCTTTATTGGTTTGTTAAGGGAAGAAACGATTCTTTTCCACCTCTCTTCACCAGATACAATCAGATTCGCATCTCTACGATATGGGCATCGCTGGAGATTCCATGTATAGACTCCTCATGTCTTGAGAAAACTCCTGTTCCGTCTCTCTCCCCGCCTTAATATGCTCACATGAAGCACTTGATTCTCGAATTCAAGGATTCCGTGCGTGCAATTGTCGTCAGGCTACCAACATTGGCACCGCTACTATTGAAAGAGTCGCTAAGGATTTCCCATAAAGGTAATCCATGCAGATAAATTTCTCCCGCGTCGCTCAGCTGCTCAAGAATGACTTTCAGGGCCAATAGAGATTCAAACACAATTTTCCCCAGTCATTGAAGCCTGGTCAAGCTAAATCGTAGGGACGCATACCAGAGGAGATAATGTGAAAGAAGCCGAGTCAGAGAAAGATATAAAGAGACGAGCACCTCTGCTCCAGAATCAGCTCAGTACTTCCATCTGTTGAAGACCATCAACGCTACAAGATAATATAAGTCTTGAGTCTCATCTTATCTCAAATTCAACAATATGTTCTTTACAAAGCCATCGGTTATTCTTCCACTTTTCCTGGGAGCATCTCTGACTTCAGCGATCCCAACTCCTGAATTGGTAGCCAGGACTTCTGGAGAAGTTCTTAACGACGTGCGTCCAAACTACCATTTTTTGAAATGATTTTCGCTAACAATGTAACAGTATGAAAGCATTCTTCTCGGTGGCATCCCAGGCGTCATGAGTGCCGCACCTATCACCGCTCTCTACAATCAGCTTTCCTATTCTAATTTCTATGCGGTACGACAGACGGGTCTATCGACTCTCCTTATTAAACCTAATGGCAATCAAGCTGCCGTTGGAAACAATGTTTCCACTCTGACATCAGTTTATGCTGGGTCTCCAGTCGCTTCTTTCAAGCCTAATTCCGCATACTTCGGATGTGTCGTGAACAGCGATTCTGCCGTGTCTCCAGCTGTATCTTGTACCGTGGAAGTTACAGCTTATAGACCCGATGGTACACCATATGCTGATAAAGCGGGATGTTCTTTTGATGGCGGGAATACTCGTAAGTATACACGATTCCAATGTGTTTCGAGACGCATTGTGGAAATACTTCCAAGTCCTAGGCACTAACAAACGCTAACTATCTGACTAATGATAGTTGATCAATGCACGTTCCCTACTACCTGGACCACGGTTGGGAAACTTTCATACCAAGTCATCGCATCTCAGATTTTGACAACCGTGGGCCCCACTCTTGGTAGTTTGCTTGGAAGCTTGTCCGCCGCGCTTGGCACCGTTCTTTTCTATTTCGACGACTTTAATGCAATCTATACATGTGTTCCTGGAAATACTAATGCTGTGATCGGTGGTCTTTGTGGTTGAAGGCACCAGAATTGGTATCTAGTAGACGGAAGTTTGTTGGAAGATTATCAAAACGGATATACACAATTAGTTGTGTGTTTGGAAAGGGTCAAATTGCCGTTGTTGCTTTCGTTGCCATTTTAGTTTTTGATTTTATACTGTGACTTGGAACTTTTGGCATGCTTGTGGCCTGGCATTAGGGCCCCGTCTTTCTTTAGCTTAGTTTCCCTATCTGGGTATTGATCTTCTGAAGCCTTTCCAAGAACTTTCTCATAATAAGTGTGATATCCTTATAACATAGCCCCGCCGATTGAAATACGAAACTGTGGTATTTTAAGATACAAGAAGGTAGAAAAGATACTGAATCATTCTTCCTTTCATCAAGTAGATGCGAAAAAGCTTCTGTAAAGGAGGTTGATTAAGGAAGATGACCACCAGGTACGTACTCGCTTCTCGATTTGGAATATGTAGCGCGGCGTTCATCAGATGAATACTATTCCGCGATTATGATGCTTTAGCAAGAAACTTCTTGAACGATGTTAAATGAGAAGGAAGAAAAAAGATACCAGTACGCCCAAAGATATAAGAACTTAGTTGGTAAGCCTGGCTGGACTAAAAGTTGAATGGAGTTACGGCTTATAAGATGAGGTACCTGTGGTCGTCGACGTGACAGTAGAAACAGTGAGTGTCATGTTGGATTTCTAGGGTTTCTAGACTCAAAAGGCTTTTGTTGCACTTGCAGAATATGGCCAAATCATTTATTGATTTAGAAATGTGATGAAATCAACATATTTGTTCAGTAGGATATCAAGAAGAGCAAAATAAATGGCGACAAGAGTGATAAGACAAATACTTGGCATTTCTATCTTATCGCCAAATTCTGCGACCCCGCACTAAGAACAAAAGCCAATCACAATTCGCATAGATTAGATAAGCATCCTTTACCACTAAATTTTGAATACCTACGGAAGGAATCATTACAATCCAAGTAAACAAAAATTAGTTCACGATCGAGATGTTTCGCGACACCGAATTTCCACTATCTTCCGGTACTTTTACCATGTCACCGTCTGAATCTACCACTCATAATGACGACTTTGACGATGTCTTCGGATCTGAACCAGGTTCTCCCACATTTGACGGCAGAGATATGCGCGACGGAGATATGTTTGGAGTTGGAAATACAGAGATTTCAGATATACCAAGATTAAAGGAGAAGCACGAAACAGAAGGATATAGAGATGGTGTTACAAAGGGAAAATCTGAGAGTGTTCAAAAAGGATTTGACGAAGGTTATGGATTAGGTGCTGTGTTGGGATTACGGATAGGAAAGATTATCGGAATTCTCGAAGGGGTTTTTGGGGCAGTTTCCGTGTCCGCAAGCAAGTCCGAAAATGCAGAATGGAGAAATGAGAAGAGTCGATTAGAGGAATTGTCCAACAATGCAAAGAGTGAATTAAAGACAGAGAAGGTTTTTGCAAGAGAGTGGTGGGGCGAGGATGGAATATGGAAATTCGAAGTTCCAGGGGAGAAGGAAGGAAAGGATGTCGTATTTCCCGATGTTGCTGCAGCACATCCTTTACTCAAGAAATGGGAAGGGATTGTGGAAGAGGAGATACAAAAGTGGTCGTTGGATATGGATTTGATGAAGGGAAATGAAGAGGACGTTGTGCTTGTAGGACAGCATATGAAAGCTGATGCTGTGGAGCAGAGGATTGGTGCGGCAAAAACGGATCTGAATTGGTGAAAGAGCATTGACAACACAGAATTCAAATGATCATATCTGGAGGCGAATCCGACTTTCCACGGCATATACGAGATTTGGCAGCAGATACCATCTTGGGACTACCAACCTCTCAAACCAAAATAAATGGTCAAGCACCGATATTCACACGTTGAAGGAAATTGACGGTTGGAAACCCAATGAGTAAATGTCCGTTTGCTCGGGGCAATTTACAACATGCATCCTTTCCTCATTTTGTCTACATCTTGATGCAAGCAGGCCTAAGGATCAGATTAACCGGTTCCAGCATCGACGCCTCGTGGACTTAACCAGCCCCTCTATGGAGCGGATGTGACCTCGGGATCACAAGTTCAGAGCAAAGGCCACCCTTTTCGGAAGTTTGAAGAGACACATGAATTTTAAAGGACCCAAGCGTACGCCAACATTCATCGCTAAAGTCAAGCTAGAAGTAACGAGAACCATTTTGGGGCCCCTCCAAGCCACCCTGGGTGTCTGTCCCATTTGAGATGGTTATGCATCAATTTACATTTTAAGGTTGAAAAAGTGTGTGGAATTAATTAACCATTGGATAGAGATTCTGTAGCCAGCTGTTGCCACGGGGCATTCGAATTATAATAATAGAATTACCCAATAATACACTGTGCTATTCTGATATCTATGTACCTATAGATCTTTGACCTATCCTGTACTCCGTTTATTTAAATCAAGATACGAGAAAGTAACCGGATATCCAACTTTGAGCGCTTAAAGAGACCCAATTGTTGGGGGAGGGGGTTTTCATGTGCAGAGTACCACCCTGCGTGCCACCCTGTGTGCTGCGGTCAATGCACACAGGTAGGCTCGTAGCCAGCCTTTCCAACTTCTGGTAGTATCCGTCATGAAACACACCATTGAAAGTACCTAGTAAAGAAAGAAGCTTAAAACCGCCGAACCAGTTAAATCTTACGATGGGAAGGATCGACAAGGGTAATTTAATGATCTACGATCACCCCCGCCAATAATATGTCATGGATGTTAAGGTTGTCGGCGTTCATGTAAAAAGTACCTCACCAAGAGATGGATAAGCAAAAACTAGAATATGTCACTCTCGCATTCGATAATCGCTTAATGAGTAAGGCGATTTCCTCCGAGTGGGTGATTTGTAAATTGACCGCGGGTTGTCGAGAACCATAAGGCCTAGTA
Organism: Botryotinia convoluta; assembly: GCA_004786275.1. Taxonomy (NCBI): domain Eukaryota; kingdom Fungi; phylum Ascomycota; class Leotiomycetes; order Helotiales; family Sclerotiniaceae; genus Botryotinia; species Botryotinia convoluta. Next base: position 14,774 of record PQXN01000027.1, on the reverse strand, counting down.
GGAGTGGGAGGATCCAGTTGAAAGACTCTTGTTGGCATCTGAGTAGTTAGTTGGGAGGTGAGGTAGGTCAAAGAGCCGGCAACAACGGCCCTGCTACATTGGACGAAAAGAAGCATTTTATCCATTTTCCGGCTCAAACTCACAGACATTGGTCCCTGAGTATTTTCCTATTTCTCTAAGGTATCTAGCTGAGGTACAAACCTAGTACTTTCACAGACAATTCTTTCCTTCCTGACTCTCCTCCGTGACTACTACCATATATGAAAATATAGCCGATACCACAATTTTAGTCGGTACTGATATCCGTACTATACAAATCAGATCAAATCAAGAGGGAAAGAGGTACTTAGTACTTGTTATGTAAGTGGAGACTTATTACTCTTTTAGTATCATCTCATCTCTTTTCCTCTCTCTATCTTTCCATTTTCTTTTCTTTTCTCTTCTCTCCTCCTCTCCCTTATCCGTAATAATTTACCTACCTACCACTCCTCCATCTTCAACCTCAACATTCACCTCTCTCCTCTGACCTCTCGTCTTCACTCCTAGCAAGCCCTCACATTCTTTTTTCCCTATTAATTCCCTATATTAAAGATTCAATCCTATTACGGGCTTGCTGTTCACTCCTTTAAAGATTGTTTATACTCTATTATCGAATCCTAGATTTCTAATCGTTTTGAATTAATTCATCGGGTCGAAAAAACAACAACAACAAGCATCTTCAGACGAGCAATCGCATTTGCTTGCTTTTTTGTGTCTAATTAAACACCCTATCATACGAGGTGAGTTGTCATATATGTCTCATTTCACACTTTATACTTCAGCCTTCCCACTTGATATACTTCAATTCTATCACTTGCATCGCCAATCGGCGCAGGAAATTGCGGTCGCCTAGTGAATGGGTAAATGACTTTTGTTGATCTACACAGCCTTTACCTTCAATGCGACAAGGCAAGGCTGGGAGTTATATAATACTTCACACAATACTTCCAAAATCTTAAAACCCAAATCTTCCTTTCTTTCTATTTTCCATTTTATTCAAGCTACACTTTACTTACTCACTTGTCGTTACTTGTCAATATCTTCTCGCATTGAGTTTGACGCATCTCATACTGATCTTCTTCAAGTAATCCTTAGCAGCCATGAAGGCTACCTTCATTTCCTTGGGCCTTATTGCCTCTGCCTCCGCCAATATTATCTTCAATCATGTCCCATTAAGCTGTGATATTCGAAGCACTAATTTATACTATGGTTGTCTTGAAGGTCAAAATTGTACAGATGATGGAACTAATGAGTAAGTAACCTTGGACAAGTACAACAGAAGCATATAGCTGATTTTTCCTCCAGATGTTATGTCCCAACCACTCCAATGCCATCTCGTTATTATCCAGTCCCAGTCAAAGATCGAAAAATTGAGCCAAGACAAGCTGTCTACTCAACAGATGGTAGCTGTGGTCCTGCCAACGGTAACACTCTCTGCGATCCAAACAGTACAGTGTACAAAGGATCATGCTGCTCGGTAGGTTATCCCAACGAATTATGGAAGATCAACAACTGATTTCAGTTATAGTCATATGGCTGGTGTGGAAATGATGAAGCGTGAGTACACTGGCAATCATCATTATTCATGAATTGTTGCTAAAATCTTATAGTCATTGTGGAACTGGATGTTTATCTGGATGCACCGGCGGCACTACAACTCCAAGCGGTACCTTTCCTCGAACTGATGGTCGATGTGGAAGTGTAAGTTTTCATGATGTTCTGTTGTGATTGTGGTATACTGACCTTAGTAGGCTTTCGGTGGTGCTACCTGTGATGCAAACGGTGCATTTGGTGGTTGTTGCTCTGCGTATGGGTGAGTCATGCTTTACTCACTTTCAATTTGAGCTTTCATATTACCAAGCTTTTTTTCCTATCATGAACGGATGCTAATCTTACCGTTTTTAGTTATTGTGGCTCTACAACTGATCACTGTTTGGCTTCGAATGGTTGCCAGAATGGATGCACAGACTCACAGTCTACATCAGCCGCCAAGACTACTACCAAAGCTGCAGCAGGCAGCGCACCTTCTTCGTCTACAACTCAAGAACCAGTCATTGCTCCGGTTACTTCTACACTTACACCTGCCGCAGCCAGCAATGCACCAGTAACTACTGATGGATCATGTGGTACTGCTAATGGAGGTACCGTTTGTGGCAATTGGGTAAATGGAAATTGTTGTTCCATGTACGGCTTTTGGTAAGTGTAGTCATTCACTCGCAAAACTTCAATAGTCTAACACAATGTAGTGGTAGTACTAATGCACATTGCGGTGCCGGATGCCAATCAGGAGATTGTTTGAATGCGCCTGTGGTTGCAGCCCCTGGTGCAAGTCCTGCCCCAGCTGCCCCAGAGGGAGGTGCCTTCAACATCGTTGGGTCATCTGGAGTTCCCGCTATGCACGCCGCACTTATGCCAAATGGCCGAGTTATGTTCCTCGACAAATTGGAGAACTACACCCAATTGAAACTGCCAAACGGATACTACGCAATGTCTTCCGAATACGACCCAGAAACAAACGCAGTTGCCACTCCTTTAGCTTACAAGACAAATGCATTTTGTTCCGGAGGTACTTTCCTTGCTGATGGACGTGTTGTTTCTCTCGGAGGCAACGCGCCCTTAGATTGGCTTGATCCAAATATCGGGGATGGATTCGACGCTATTAGATACCTTGAACGATCTTCTACCGATGCTAGTCTCAATGGAAAAGACTGGAGTGAACCAGGCAACAAGCTCGCAAGTGCTCGTTGGTATGCTACTGCTCAAACCATGGGCGATGGAACCATCTTTGTTGCTTCTGGAAGTTTGAACGGCCTCGATCCGACTGTCAACACGAACAACAATCCTACATACGAGATCCTCAGTCCTACCGCTGTGTCACAAGGTAAGAACATTGACATGGAAATTCTGGAGAAAAATCAGCCATATTATATGTATCCTTTTGTCCATCTCCTCAATGATGGAAATTTGTTCGTCTTCGTTTCCAAGTCTTCCCAAGTATTCAATGTCGGTACCAACACCATCGTCAAGGAACTGCCAGAGCTTGCTGGGGACTATCGCACATATCCTAACACTGGTGGAAGTGTTTTACTTCCTTTGTCAAGCGCAAACAAATGGAACCCTGATATTATCATCTGCGGTGGAGGTGCATACCAAGATATTACCAGTCCAACAGAGCCAAGTTGTGGAAGAATTCAGCCATTGAGCGCAAACCCCACATGGGAGTTGGATGCTATGCCGGAAGGTCGTGGTATGGTTGAAGGAACCTTACTTCCTGATGGAACAGTTGTTTGGCTTAATGGAGGTAATTTAGGTGCTCAAGGATTTGGACTTGCAAAAGACCCAACATTAGAAGCTCTTCTTTACGATCCTACGAAAGCTAAAGGCCAAAGATTCTCAACTCTTGCCACGTCAACCATCCCACGTCTCTACCATTCTGTCTCTCTTCTCCTTCTCGACGGTACACTAATGGTCGCTGGCTCAAATCCTGTCGAGATGCCAAAGCTTCAACCAGATGCAGCCGATCCATATGTTACGGAGTTCCGAGTTGAGAACTATGTTCCTCCCTATCTCTCAGGCGATAATGCAAAGAAGCGTCCTACCAATGTAAAATTGTCATCGGGTAGCTTCAAAGCGGATGGTAGCACACTCGATGTCACCTTTGATTGCCCAGCCGGCGCGAAATCAGTTACTGTAACTTTGTACCACGGCGGATTCGTTACTCATTCGGTACATATGGGTCATCGCATGCTGCACTTGGATAACACGGGCTTCGTCGCCGGTGCTACACAACAGAAGTTGACTGTTACTCGACCACCAAACAACAATGTTGCACCTCCTGGCCCATATGTTGTTTACATTCTTGTAGACGGCATTCCTGCAATGGGACAATTTGTTACGGTTTGAGGGTTTATATTTTAATGAGGTTCAACGCGATTTTGCTGCATAGCTTTGGTTTGGGAGGAAATATGGCGTGATATCCGGATGACCAAAATTGTACGCAGGGCTAATAAGGCCAGGGCTAAGAGTTAAGACTCGATAGCGAATAATGATAATAATTCTTCAATCTTGTATTAAGGTTCCTTTTGATTATGACGAGTGAAGTCGATCAAATTAAGAATGTTCATATGTGATCTACATCGTATTGAGAGGCTGAAATTCTCCATGCCAATGCCATAAGCCTGTATTTTTAGGGGGTCCACTCATCGTAATATTTCCGTGTCCAGCGTGCCTAGACTATTGATGAATTTGCCGCGGAAGAAGCGATGACCAAAACTTTTCATCAACAAATCAGTAAGTACCTATCATTTCCTCGTACAATTGGGGGCAGATACCAATGCAGCTAAGTGGTCATACATGCATACATCACAAAAATGTAGCCTGTAATATGCTGACAACATGGAGTGAGACTAAAATTGTGTGAGGGGACGGGATTTCCCACTGGTCCTATGAGCGCCCACAGTTTAAGAGTAGGATAATGGAGCCCTCAGAAGCATGATCCAGAAGGACCCAATAAAGAGGGGGAGCTGAAAAGATTGATGGGAGTGTATGATTTTTGTACACGGTGTTGTATTTGTATTCTTGTTTTTTTTGTTTCGAACGTGAAGCTAATAAAAGGTAAGTTAAAGAGAGGTAAAGGTCGTCATTCTTGAATGATTCAAAGGTTAACAGAGGTTTGAAATCTGAAGAATTCAGAATTGTGGTGAAAGAGTTTTTGATCACAAGAGCTTCGTTTCGAATAGATTAATCGGCAGAACTTTGTTTAGCACCTCGGGACTTCAGCTCAGGAACTGGGTGAATTTAAGGAGGGATTAAGGCATATATATATATATATATATATACTCAAAGCCGATGAGATCGAGGAATAGTTACGACACACGAGACAACTACACAAATCGCAGCTTCATATCTCATCAGCTCTTACTCGCTGATCTGCAAGCTCGCAAGCTTTCTACCTTTCGATAAGGCCTGGCACGATAAACAAGCTGGAAATGTCACTCGATCCGCGAGATTCACAAAGGAGGGGTAGGTCTACGAGCCCCGGACGCGAAAGATCTCGTTCAAGATCCGGATATGAAGTGGAAGAACATAGAGAATACGGATATGACGAGCCTCGCACTGGCAGATTCAGAAATGCAAGTGCGAACCCCGCAACAGGGTTTGGCGCTTCAAGATATGGAGAGGTGGATAGTGCTGGTATACCTGATACATTGAAGATCGATGAGGTGAAATATACAGAGAGGGATAGGGTTAATGAGAGATTGCATACTCCTGCTCAGTATGACAATTTGGCATATGGAGAGGGATACGAACCTGGTACTCCGGCGAAGATCAATGTTTATGGATCCCGCGATCCATCACCAGCAGCTGTTCCTCGAAGTGCTGGATATGGGAAGGATATCCATACTCCTACCTATAGTACCTTTAGTACTCACAGTGACCGACTAGCTTCCCCCCGCGACCATGAATATGAGAGAGAGACACACAAATATACTGATGATAGTCATGGTCGACACAGATCGGCGAGCTTCAAGGTCTCTGCGGGGGTGGGCAGTCATCATGGGGCTCTCTCGGCTGGCTTGAGTATGGGTCATGATCAACCTCATGTCCAGTCTCCAGCTGGCTCGCAATTCTCAGGGTATAGCAAGAGAGATGAGGAACATAGATATGCCGAGTCCCCGCAGTACAAATATTCGCATACGGGTGAAAAAATTACTTTTTCAAGTACCACGAGGAAAACAGTTATTGGTGGGGAACACCCTGAAGAGAGAAGTCCTCCACTTCCAGCTCGACCCCACGGCCGTAGAGATTCTTCACCACCTAGACATCATAGACATGAAAGTTCATCAGCTCGAAGCAGTAGCTCTCGCTTGGTCTCTGAACAAGTCGCTACTGTTGACCCTGGTGCACGTCGTCGCGATGCCTCACCAAATCCTGCTAGACTGAGCGATCGGCTCAATACACTAAGCATCAATACCGGTGGTCATCTAGGCCACTCGTCACACGGCTCTCTGAGCTTGTCTCCTGGAGGCCATTCCCACTCAGGCTCTCTCAGTCTGGCAAATGCACCTAATTCCCCTCTCCTCGAAGCATACAAGGGAACATATCAATCTATATCCCCCATGCCTTCTCCGATGCTAGTTGTCACATCACATTCCGACATCTCTGAGACTTTCTCTCCCTTGTCTCCCTCTGGTGGCGATTCTTTCCGTCGCACAGCCCGCTTCCATGACTCTCAAGATGAAGCTGAGATTCTTCGCGATGCACTCAAGGGTGAAAATCGTGCTCCGGATGTTCAGCCTCTTATTACTATTCTTCCGGGCCTGACACACGAACAAATACTCGATCTTCGCGCTGAGTATAAGAAAATTGTTAAAACGGGTCATGAAAGAAAGGGTGTTAATATCGCTAAACATATCAAGCTCCGTCTCAAAGACGAAGATCCAAGTTTGATGAAAGCATGCTATGCTGTTGCCTTAGGGCGATGGGAAAGCGAAGCCTACTGGGCTAATTTCTGGTATCAAGGAGAGAAATCCCGTAGAGAATTACTCATTGAAAGTTTAATGGGGCGATCAAATCGCGAAATCGAGAAGATTAAAGATGGGTTTAGTGATAAGAAGTATAGAGACTCTCTGAGACAATGCATGGAAAAAGAACTCAAGGAAGATAAGTTTAAGAAAGCGGTGCTGCTTGTGCTTGAAGAAAAGAAGATGGAAGAGAGTAGACGCATTGATGGGGATTTGCTCAGAGAGGATATTAGACAGTTGGAAAAATGCGTCACGAGTGAGCGGGGTGGTGAGACGAGAATGATTGAGATTGTTTGTACGAGGAGTGATACGCATTTGAGAGAGGTGTTGAGGGGGTATGAGGAGAGATTTGGGAAGAATTTCGCGAGGGAAATGTTGGCGAAGAGTACGAATCTTGTGGTATGTATCTTCTTTTTCTGTACCCTCATCTTTTCCTCCCCCTCCCCCTTTTTTTTACTCTTCCCGTATATGAAACTGACATCCCCTCTCAGGGTGAACTCCTCGCACATATCCTCAACGGAATCATCAATAAACCAGTCCGTGATGCACTATTAGTGCATCATGCATTAACGCTCTCGACGCGAGATCCGCTCAAGACGGAATTGCTGATTAGTCGATTGGTGAGGTATCATTGGGATCGTAAGCATTTGGAGGAGGTGAAGAGGGAGTATAGGAATCGCTATGGCATTGATATGCAAGAGGCGGTTAGAGAGGGGGTGAGGGGGGATGTGGGGAGGTTTTTGGAGGGGTTGTGTATGTGGAGGGAGAGGGATAGGGTTAGGGAGGTTTAGGGGGTGGATGATTGATGAATACTTGGTGGATATATGATGGATGAAAGAATGATATGGCATGACATGGAATGATAAACGGCCGGTTAGGTTAAAGGAATGGAATTGATTTTTCGTAGTAAGTTTCGGTATGTTCAGTGATTCATAGTAGATGCGACTCAGAAACTGAGAATCAGAATTCATGTCCTTGATAATGGTGATAGTGAGGTGATGTGAAGCAACAATATAACCGAGGATATCAACAGCGAAAAGTTAAGCAAATATTGTATCGGAAGACAATGATAGTAGGGAAAAGCAAGTGCTACCAGCAGATTCATGTTTTATGTGTGTCTATTCGCATTAAGGCTTTCAGTAGTATCGTGTGTAGAGGGGATGATGGGCAGTATTGTATTTCCTGGATGGGTTAGTTGAAGTAGCTAGATCTCTTGATTCTTGATGGGAGTAGATTCACAGGGTTAGTTTGATGATTATGTGGCGAAAGAGTTTGGATAGTTATTAGATGGGGGCTGTGTGCAAATATTTGCTGTTCACAAGTTCAGATCAAGATCGTAAGATGGGAGGGTGGACGTGGAGGCTGAATACTAATGGGTTGGAGATGAGTGATTGATTATAGTATATCATTGCATGTGGAAGAAGTGGAGTGGTCTTGTGAGATTTATTGGGGATTGGGGTTGTTGGGTCTATCAGTGTTTGTTTGTATGGTTTTCAATGGAGGTGACCTGATAGTCTTCGTATTCGAGGTTGATATATCTGGAAGTTGGTATCGAGGAGTCAAGTAGTCAAGGAGTTGGTGCTCCTTGTCTCTCCGGTAGTTCTGGGGGAAGTTTTAATTTGAAATGATGATTATCTCATAGAACATATATTCAACGATCGAAAGGAGTGTCCTGACAGCTTGTGAGGGCTCACTGAAAGAGTGAGATTCCTGGACTCGAGTGTGTGCTGTAACTTAGAAATCTGTGAAATAAACAAGATAATGCATCGTACATCATCAGAGCCTCTTTACTTTGAAGTGATATGCTCAATTTGGACAGTATTGAGCTGTATATGTGATTTTCAAGAAAGCTGTGTGATTTTCGAAGTAAAAGACCAGACTATTTGGTCCAAGAAGTTGACAAAGTGAGCAGAAAGTCAGGTGAGCACTAGATCGAACAATGACCCCTCCTTTTCTCAATCACTCCTTCCTCAGCAACAAACACAACTCCATCCATCTGCAATGAATAACTCCACTCCCGAAACTTGACACTTCAACTCAATATCCACTCACAAATATTTCCCCAATAGATAGTCAAGTGACTCAAATCCTTCCATTCTTCCTATACTTTTTCTCACTACATCAGCTAATCTACCATCTCCCTCCTTCTCATCTCGACTTTACAAACCACAGCAACAAACAAACAAACCATTACTTCCTTCTTTCCTTCTGATATATATCAAGATACCTATCAAATGTTAATAATTTGCATCAAACCCCTCGCGGTGGTGCAGTGGTAGAAAGCTTGGTTGAGGTAGTGGTTAACCTGTCTGCCTCCCAGATGAAAATATTGTCAAAGTGCGCAGGAAACGGGGATTCGAATTCCCCACCAAGCATGGTGTATTATTTTTTGTAGTTTGCCTTTTATTTGGGGGATTTATTTTTCTGTTCTAATGTTTACTTTTCGTTTGTGTTTATTTTGGTTTTGGTTTCTGCTTTTTGATGGGTTTGGTGTTTTGGTTTCGTATGGGGTGTGATTGGTGAAGGTATTCACTTATTCACTTTCCTTGGAACCTTTGAGCATCTTCTTTTATGTGTCTTCTTCTTTAATGATAGCTGCTATACGCAGATATATTGGATATTACTAGTCAGTGGTTCACTCGAAGACCATATTATTTTCTGAGTATCTAAGTCTGTTCATTGACCATTCTTTCAAGCTTCAATAATCAAAAGAACATCAGACATCAATTCACACCACCCTTACAGCAAACCTTTTCCTCTCGAACACAAGAATCGATCAACGATTAGTGAAATACTACGATTTTGTTTCGATATGCTCCACGTTTGATCCACATATACTAGGTAATGCATACAAGCGGCGTAGCAAGTGAAATATAATATACTGCCTACTTCCTTTCACTTCGAACTTTGTTAACTTCTTATGATTGATTTGTTTTGCTTTGCTTAATCACTTCTCTCAATAGTGGATAAATGCTATTTATGCAATGCTCTATACCTATAGCTTGAGGGAGACTGCGGGTTTTCGAAGCTTCCAGAATTTTGGAGGAGTTTTTTTCACAATGTCTGTGATATTTGTGATTATTTTTGGAGAGGTAACACTCACTGCTCTTTATGTCAATTCACGCAGTTCATAACGATTGGAAATTACGGATTTAATGAACACTCGAGAAGTCGGGTAAAAGAGATATCCAGTTTTCTCAAAGTGACGACTTCGAGACCGAGCCATAGACCTTTTCTCGGATGTTGGAAGATCGAATTTACTTTGCAAAATGAAGTCTTCGTCGATGAAAGAGGGATTTTTCTGGGATACTCGATGAGCACGAGGGTGTATCGTGGTATTATCACTGTTGGATTAGAACTCTGTCGTTCTTGTTTACTCGAACTACCTGGGTAGTCAATAATTAAAATATATTAGCTGGATAAAAACTCACACTTTCGAGATTTTGGCAAATGAGATTACAGATAAAACGTCTGGGAATATTGAACACTATAATGAATCCAAAAGAACTAACAAGACTCTTTGGTTCCAATCACCACTACTTTCTACAATTCATCTCTAAGAGTAGCGTACCAAGCCAGCCTGAGGATGGAATCAACCGGCCATGGGTCAAATTTTCACCAATATGACTTGTATCCATGCATGCTGGCCTTAGCATACATTGCTCGTTGTGCTCATATTAGTCACTATCGAATTTCTTGTAGGCTTGATCGCTCAAGCAAGGCACGAAAGTGGTCCTGAATTCTGGCAATCGTCTCAAGATGCTTCTCTATGGCACGGACTAGACTGCTCAAAAACAGGACAGCGAGCTTGTGACAGGTAGTGATAAGCAAAAAATAGCAAAAGAGATCACTTTGCAGACTGATAAGACAAGACACAATTGGCGACTTCTTCAAGGTGCATCGATTAACGGATCATGAGTTTAAACTTTGTTTTAGAACTCGTATTGTTCTCTCACAAAGGACAGGCACTTAGCTGGAGATAGCTGGACCATTGAAGTAAGAAAATCAAAACAGAATGGCAAATCATATTAATTATTGATGTCTGTCTATTATATAATCATTGTGAAGTTTCTATCGAGCCTCCACCTCTCGAATTTTCCAGGTCGTTCGATCTAACCCCAAAAGCTCCAATTCCTTTCCTCTCATCTCTCCTCTCAAGAAATCTCGTCAATAACGCTGTCAAAGCAGTCACTGCTCCAAAAGTCGCTGCAGCAATCCAACCCGGACGAAACTCAGGCGCTTCTTCAGTTCTCCATACCGCATCCGAGTACCAAATCTGCATGATATAACCAAACATATTACTTGTTGCGATCAGAAATCCCCTCATCTCATGATCATGAAACATAAGATCTGGATACCAAGAAAACCAAATTCCCGGCACACCGGCTGAGAAATATGCAAGATAAAATGCAACATATTTCAGTTTGAGAGGTACAGTCCAGACGGCTAGCACGACTGCGCTGAAGAATGTTCCAAGTTGCATTACTATTATTGGTGGCCAACGTTTTCCGTGTAAGAGATTAGAATCTGAAATCATAGCGGCTACAACTTGAACAATTACACCGATACCAGCTTGAGCTGTTGGGAGAACATCCCTATCATAGACCGAGTTGCCTTTAGCTTTCAACCATAATGCAAATGCCGGTTGTTGGGATGGAAGACTCGCTTGGATGAAGAAATAACCGAACGGTAAGACCCAAAATTGCCATTGCGCCATCATTCGAAAAAGCTTTTTCTTGTCCCATGCTGATGATCCTAGGGTGTTATAACCATCACGAACGAGCCGTTCTTTAGCTAATTTGATTTCAGCCTTTGTGAAATAGAAAGCTCGAGTGGTTTCGGGAAAATCGGGATTGAAAAAATATCCAATGACGCCCACGGGAAGACTGATGGTACCACAGATGATGAACAGCCATTGCCATCCAGCATGACCAAGATGTCCGCTTAAGTTGTCATAAGCTGCTGCTTGAAGATATCCACTGAACATCGTGGCTAAAGTCGCGGTACTGTAAAATAATGTTACACGCTTTGCTCGCTCTTGCTTTGTATACCATGAACCAATCACATAGATGATACAAGGAAAGAAGGCCCCCTCACAAAGTCCAATGAGAAATCTCAGCGCATATAATTGCGATACATTTGTAACAGCCGCGCTACAGAATGTAAAGATAGACCAGAGAACCTCAAGTGTGGGAATCAAAATCGATGGTCGAACATGCGTAACTAGGATGACGGCAGGGATTTGACTTATTACATAGCCAGCAGTAAAGACATTTCCCATATATGTCAATTGACTGCCTTTCATATTGATAGCTTCTTGCATGCCAGAAACATAGGCATTATTCAGATTGGCTTGATCGAGGTTCTTGCAGAAGTATCCAAGACAGCCGTAGGTAAGGAGGAAGAAATCGAGTTTGAGGAGGAAACTTTTTTCAATGGCTGGTTTGTCTGGATCATCCCAGACGTAGCCTTGGACGCTTCTTAAGAATCGACGGACAGAACCTTTGAATCCGGGCTTTTCCCATGATCTGAGTGGAACTTCGATGTTGGTGTCTTGATGTGAAGATGGGGATGTTATCGAGCCATCTGTTGAGGTGACATCTGTAGGTAAGATATCTGACCCGAGACCCTTCTCTTTGACTTCGGACATGATTAATCTCGATTAATCGGGAAATAATCTCTAGTCCTAGTTTAACGTGGGTGGTATTGCTTAAAAGTTTCGATTGGCTTTTACATATATATGTTTCCCAAACACTTCGCCATCTCAAACCCATTCTCGACCATTCGGATTTGTGGATCTAGAATTTACGCTCGTTCAATATTTATCATATTGCGACATCAGTGAACATCATTCGTCTTTTTGATGTTTTTGCATTCGCTCCAATTAAAGAAGTCATTCTTATCTGTTCCTAAATCCTCGTAAGACTTGAACGTAACCTTTCCATGGATACATTGCTATCTGAAATTCATGCTCTGAGAGTGGGTGAACATTTATCCCACCTTTTAGATAGCTCCAGTATCTTAGTTTACTTGACGTGACATTTGGGAGAATTGTCGTTGTGTTACATTATGAACCCCTCGATTAGACGATTCCACAATTACCCCGGTTTTCTATCCGGACCGGAGAATTTTAAGATATAAATACGCCAATGAAGCTTGTTAACGCCATGGATTGATAAGTATAAGCGACAATGGTACAAATCAATCTACTAGTTGTCGCAATCATGGTGGATGATCGACGTTTCATGGGGGTTGAGCGCTCAATTTGGTGATGGTGTCATGCGGGGAGCAGATGACGAAATTTTGGAGATATCTCATAATCACAAACGAGAGATACAATGTGATGTGCCGAATTGCCGGAAATAGAGATATGGATAATACTTAAGAGCTCGATTAATTGTAAGTCATTGTCGCCAATTGATTGAAATCATAATCATCATTCATTGCAAGATTTCATACATCATGTCTACTACCGCAACCGAAACAGTCGTGACATCGGCTCCAGAGGCCACTCAGACTCTTCAAGATCCAAAACAATATGACTTTGATCACCTTCCAAAATACACACATCCACCTGAGACTAAAGAAGATCTTCCCTGGGCCGAACTCGTGACACTAGACCTATCAGACTTCAACAATGAAGGTGGAAAAGAACGTCTCGCCAAACAACTTGAACATGCTGTCCACCATGTCGGTTTCTTCTATGTGAAGAACTTTGGTCTTTCTCAAGATCAAGTTGATCGTCAATTCACACTCGCCAAGAATTTCTTTACTCTTCCCGTGGACGAAAAGGCCAAGTACGAAGTTGATTATGCAAACGCGGATTACAACGGCTGGCGACGAAACAACCATCATCAAGTTGGGAAAGTTAAAGACAATATCGAGATCTACAACATTCCCAAATTCACCAAAGATTTCGAAGGCAAATATGCTCAACCTCCTCTCCTCCAAGCCCATCTCCCTGAAATCGAAGTCTTCTCCAGAGCTCTCCATTCAAATGTTGTTCTTCCCCTCCTCCGTCTCTTCGCCATCATTCTCCAAATCCCAGATGAAGAATATCTCGTCAACCAACACACCTACGACAAGAAAAGCGAAGATCATTTCCGCTACATGATTTACCACAAACGAACCCCCGAAGAACACGAAGCCAGCGGCTACGGCCAAACAACCGGCCACACCGATCTCGGCACCGTAACCCTCCTCTTCCGTCAACCCGTCGCCGGACTGCAAATCCTTGGCGACGATGGAAAATGGACTTGGGTATCCGCACAACCCGGCACCATTACCGTAAACCTTGCAGACACAATCTCGCATCTCACAGGCGGCTGGTTGAAATCTTCTATTCATAGAGTCGTTGCGCCTCCCAAGGATCAGTGGGAGTATGAACGCACAGGACTTTTGTATTTTGCGAGACCGCATAATGATACGGTTTTGAAGCCGATTTTGGATTCGCCGGTGTTGAAGGAGGCGGGTGTGAAACCGAGATTTGAGAAGGAAATTACGATGGAGGAGTGGGTTAGAGCTAAGCAGAGATTGCAGTTGAATCCGGATATTGCGAAGGGGTTGTATCAGGATGCGGAGGATGGAACGAGGACGGTAGAGGTTATTGGGGGATTTAAGGATAGGACTTATAAATGATTGGTTAGTTAGGAGATAATACAAAGATATGAATTATAATTATGAGCAAATTGGGATGTTTTGTTACTTCAGTGAAATGGTGTAGTAATTGACTAGAACTCTGGTGTCTGACTCTATGGGAACTCATAGATTTGTAGGTCTGCATCTATGAAAGCTTCAATACTCGGCAATCTTTCGGATGAGCAAGATACTGCAGAAGTATATAATCACCCAGTTTCTTCACTTAATCTCGACAATGGCTCCTGGTAAAGATCGTTGATGATTCTGCAGGTCCAGTCGTTCTAATCTGGAGACTGACAATCGGTGTCGATAAGATCAAGTCAGGTCTTGAGGTAAAGATGCTTTCTATGTAAGCTGTGGTCACCAAATGATAGTAAAATCACAAGCGAAAGTATTGATAACTATTGAGGATGATTGCTAACAATAACGACAACTCAACGAGAATATTGAACCGATACACCCATGTAGATATTGCTCCCTGTCCCCTTCAAATAGAATCTTTCATCAAAGAGTGAATCTTATCCATCACTAAATATCCACCCGTACCTTTGCAAAGCAGGTCATGGGGGGGGG